>BJFM01005630.1:11180-21538 GCA_016586285.1 Arothron firmamentum
GGGTTGCCTTTTTCCTAAAGTGATGTTGCTGAGCTGGGCTTCTTCCCAGCTCCAATGGCACCAGCTACTAGCCAATCAGAGGCAGAGAAGGACATTCTTTTTTTTCTGTGTGAAAATGTTGGTGACATTTAGAAGAAAATGCACATCTGGTGGTGTACTGTAGGAGAGTTTTCTCAGCAACAACACCCAGCCGCAGGACAGTAGGAGAAATGCCATAAGAAAATACAAAGACTGTGAGAAAGAGAAGGGATTAAAAGAATGGATCCAAGCTGAGATGGGGGATTTCTCAGAAGCCCTATGCAGAATGTGTAAGTGCAAACTACCTGCACACCACATGGACCTGAAACAGCACGTTAGTAATGAAAAACATAAGAAAAGTGCAGCACCATTCTCCACAATGAGGCTAACAGTCATCAGGTTTAGGAACAGAATGGGACAAGAAACTCTGGGCTGAGAAGACATATGTTGCAAGGAGTGCCAGGATATGATGCAAAGAAGGGAAGCAATCCAATAATAATAACAATTATTAAATCACACAAGTTGTACAAATAATGCTAACATAGCAGGAGGGCCAAATACCTCCCCAGTGCTGTACTGGCTGCAGTGGTTTCGGTTCCAGCTCGTCTATAAACACTGCTGTTCAAGTAAGCGATCAGCAAAATCATTTTAGTGGTGTAGATGTGTGTTAGCTGTATAAATCGGTGCATTTGTCATAAAAGACTGATTCATTCAGCCAAGATAATTATGGTCTGTAAAAGTGTCTGGCTCAGTTGAGCTCTGAAACACAGAGCTACTGCTAACAGATTAAAAACATACACAGGGAATTAAAGGCAAAAGTTTGTGTGAGCATGTACCTAATTTCCCTCCTGATTGTCTGAATAACTAGATTCCTCTCGTGCACTTCCAGACAAGGGCCAGTGAGTTACCATGGTTACACACGGAGAGATCCCTATCCCTCCTCTCACGTGTAAACTACAGCTGTTACTCGTGTCAGTGCAACGCTGCTATAGCTGTTGGAGCAGAGATTTAGAAGTGTGAACGTATCAGTTTGAGGAAGAAATTGACTCATAGTTAATACTGTGAAGCAGAAAAGACTTATAGACATCAACGTAAGAATGGACAACACAGGAACAGATACTGGCTCACTAGTGGGAAACGACAGCCTCTACCCTTGACTAAAACCTCCCGTTCAGACCACTGCTGTTATCATCGCTCTGAACTCGCTGTGTGTTTTCGTATGTGCAACAGGAAGAGTTCGTGTGCTTGTCCAGACACTCACAAGAGGGGAACAAATGTTGTGGCCAAGTAGTTACTCATTGCAGTGATGATCAAATGAGTTTATTTCAAAAGCTCTGATCTAATGGAAGGAGGGACTTGTCCAGTCCACTGTGGGGACCGACAGTCTCAGGTGTCTTTGATGTTCCTCTCTCACACTCACACACACACACACACACACACACACACACACACACACACACACACACACACACACACACACGACTGCCTTTGATGTTCCTCACACACACACACATACACACACACACACACACACGCACACACACATAAAACCGAACCAACCGGAACGTACCATGGCATGTAGAAGAATTGCTCTGCTGAAAAAAAAAAAGGTGATGAACTTTTGAATGATTGAAAAGATGAGGGCTGTAATCACATAATATTCTTTATAACTGAAGTATAAATGTCCCCACCAAAAAAGGCACACTAAATTTAAATCTAAATTTAAATCAAAGTTTAATGCACTTTTTTTGATGTACCATTTGAAATTTTCCCAGTTCAGACTGGACTCAGCAGCTGTGTGCACTGATGTGCCACAAAAAGAAATGATGCACACCTCACGTTAGGGCCCATCCTGTTCCAGTTAACAGCCCAGTGAAACCACAACTCAAGAGTTCATCTGTCTGTGTCAGACCAGTTGCTGCTTCCATCTAAAGAACGACTGGAAAAACTTCTCCTGCAAACGTGTCACCAAAATACCTAGCAGAAACAAAATTGCTACTTTTACAAACTTAATGTGGGACAACTGTGGAACAGTGGATACATGTAGAAGGTGGAGCAGATGGACCTTTTCGTCTCTCGCCACTTCCTTTCTCAATGCCATGCAAATTAGTCATACCATTCTGATGAGCCTGATTCGGTTTTTGGCATCTCCACCTGCCCTACAGAGTCCATTGAAGAACATAATTTTAATGATTAAACAGCAAAAACACAACAGAAAATATTTTACATTGAATTACATTTTAAGAAAAACAGAAGAAAAATGAAAGGGAAAAAACATTGCTTTCGTGTCTTTGCATTATGCTGTTGAACCGAACCTGCCAGTCACCTCAGTCCCTTGAAAATGTGGAAGAGCAGCTCAGAAGTAATCCTGCTTTGTTCTGAAGCGACACATAGCTCTGACTCAGACAGTTTTCGCTTGATCGTTTCAGGAATAGAACAGGCTGTACTGCTGATCAGCGAAGAAAAAACATGTCAGTTCACAGAGGAATGCTCTGTGGGGGGGGGACATCAAGGAGTGTGTGAAGAAAGTCACGTCTGCAACCCTAACACACTCTGGATGGAGGCCTAAATGGCTCGACGGGCTTTCAGCATCTGCAGTTCAAGTGTTTTCTCTATATTTTAACACTGATTAAGGTCCCTCCATGCAGGGCCGGAGTGGCCCTCATTTTCAGCCCTGGAGTTTCATGGCTCGGACGGGCGATTATGTCATTCACACTTCAAATTAACAACACACACATACTAACCCAAGCAGAGGTGCAAATGCCAGACAGGCAGAACAAAACTGGAATCTGTTTTTTCAGTAGGTCAGCCACTTGCGCCTACTTCCATCTTTTCTGTTAAAAATCTTATAGAATCCTTTGGGTTTTGCTGAGCTGACCGGATGATAAAAACAAAGGTATATCTCGTGACTGAGGGCGGGCAAAATAATCAAAACTATCAGCAGTCTCATCTTCACCTGGTCTTTTTCTGACCCTCCGTTTCAGTCATCTGCTGCGGAGTTGTTGCCTCTGAGCACCGTCTCTGAGTAGACACAGCTCTCACACTTCTCTTAGTGGTCCTATCAGACCCATCTGCACCAGCAATCAATCACAAAGTGGGAAAGAAATTGTATGGGAAAATGTTTGGACTGAAAGACTTCAGAACATTTTCTTCATTGCCAAAATAAGTTTTCTTCTTTCTATTCTATTATCCTATTCCGTCATTCATATTGTATTCTACTATTGTTGATTCAAAGAGGTATAATAAAGACAGTGGTAGCAGCATGTGGGTATAAATACTTGTGACACTAGGACTGATTTGAAAATTGTTCACATCATGTTGGGCAGCTCACCTGTGTTTTGTGTGCTAGTGACACCATATAAACTATAAATTGTGTGAGTTTCATCAACTTACAACTGTTAATTTGAAGGTTTTGTACAGAAGTGTACAGTGAGCTTTTTCAGACTTTGGAGAAAACAGGAAGTTAGACATGACAGACCAATGTTTGTTTATTTGGTCTCGTGACGGACTCGGGTCAGGTGGTGGTGACTCCATCAGTAGATGGAGGAATGACTGAGGTTAGAATGAGTTCAGGAGCCAACCACCAAGGAAGCTTTTTCAGTTTGTGTCAGGTGAATTTCTCCACTAACAATTACACTCAGGAGGCATCAGGTTACAAAGACAGATAAAATGTATTTTCTTGCGGCAAGAGGATGAGTCACATGCACACAACAGCAATCAGAGCTGTCTGCAGCCAGCGCTGAGCTGTTTCTGTATTCTGAGACAGTGTTGGCAGGATTTTTTAGTGTTAGCTCAATGGAAGAACTCAGAAGGCATCTGCCTGTGTGTCTGTGTCAGAAAGTGACGCAGAGTACCAGAGGTGGTTGGTTTTTTTTCAAGAATGTCACCCAGAATTTATTGAAGAAAAATATATCCAAATGGAATCAGAAGAATAAAAAGTACAAGGCAAAATGTAGTGGCGAATCAAAACCCAAAAGGTCAGTCGACTAGAGCAGAGCTCGACGTTACACCACCTTCGGCCTCCAGAGGTACCCCCAAAATGCTAAGCCGAGACTATAGTTCTTCTCCGAACTTGGGATGACGCACTCTGCTCTCGCCGGCCGCCAAAAGCCTGCTTTTTGTGCTCCCGAGAGACTCACCGCATAAGAAAGCTCACAGTCAGGTTCGTTCTATACTGTCCCGACACGAACAGAGCCTGTTGTCTCATCCCTTAAGGACACGGAGCACTGAGGCTCCAGATAGCGTAGGACTCAAGTGGTCAAGCTAACCTGTCCAGATAAAAGAGAGGCCTAACAGATCTGTACACCATACATTGTTGTTCAAACTTTTCCAAACTTTGTGTGGACTGTCAGCTGTTTCAGGTGATGTTTAACGTACATAATGGACACATTATTGTTGAGATCTCAGCAGAAGTTGTTACTGCGCATAATGACTCAACAAGCTGCCAGCTGTTTTCGACAGTGACCTAATATTAAGTTTTTATGCTTAAGCAAAACACACTAGCACGTGCTTACGCAGCTATGGTGATTACATTTGGTTAACATGAGATAAATACTGTACACGAGGAGTCATGTGAATCATATGAGGAGAAACAAGATAAGCCACAGGAGTTTTGAGAGCAAGCTAAATCATTACACATGGCCTAAATTATTATTTGATTAAGTCATAGGCTCTGACAACTAAGGGTTTCAGTCATAGCATCAAATTTTTATCTCTACAGCACTAACCTCCCTTTTCAACAAACAGATGTCAGAAAGTAGGACATTGAACTAATGATAAAAATTTGGTTATTTCAGCATTCTGGACTTTCTGTGCTCATCTTCAGCGGATGTGTGTCTCTTTTGTCATTCATGCTGAACACTGTCTTGTTTGGAACCTTTGTTTTTTCTTCTGCAGGATTCTTTTACATCTTAACAGCATTAAGCATTTTATTTTTCCAATAGTTTGTCATCCTCCAAGTATCTCCAGAGGCTGATACAACATGTGTTAATAATCAGGATTTTATAAAACTCAAATCTGGTCAATAGGGCAGCAGCTGACACAGCTTTGTCCTCACTCTGCAGCTGCTGAGGTTCATATTCAAACGTAGTGGAAATCGCACCACAAAGACCTGGAAGCCAACAATCATCAGAGTGAAATGATCATATCTTCACATTAAAGGTGTTGTAGGTGTTGCCTTCTTTCAAATTGCTGACAGGCAGCAGTTGGATGAAACAGTAGACCATTAATGACAGACAATCAATCTTATTAACAAGGAAAATTAACTTATTACATGAGAATTAAAGCCGATTAAAACATGGTGACTAGGACTGTCATGATTAATAATTTCAGGAGATGATTAATTGTCAGAAAAATAATTGCGATTGATGAATATATTGTCTATTTTTTTCTTTTTTATAGTCTACTATCATAGCATAATGACCTTAAATAATACACATTCTGTACTGTACTGTACTGTACACCCTAATGAATTAGAGCAATTAATGACTTTTTAAACATCAACAAATAGTTTAGCATATTGCTGTGGATGATGGGTCTGCAGATGTTTCAGATTTGTTGCATCAGCGCTTTTGACTGGCACTTTTTCACGGCAAATTTTACAGATCGCTTCATCTACGTTGCTGGGCTCTCTTTTATTGCTAGGCTTATAACCAAAATGCACCCACAGCGGTGCCGTGGTACATGACTTTGGAACCAGAACCTCCTCTTCCTCCATGTTATTATTATCCTAGTCATAGTCAAAGTCAAAGTCAAAGTCACTTTATTAGTCAGATATGCTATACATGCACGACATACAGCGTAAATGAAATTACAGTCCTCTCTGACTCACGGTGTAGCAAAGTAATAAATAAGTAAAACTACTATAATTAAAACTAAATAAAAAAACTACCTTAAAAATTACAATTAACAACACACACTATAAACAGTCATGAGGCATATGAACAGTATAGAAAGTATAAACAATACTGAGGTATATGAACAATAACCATGCAAATCAGCAAAGGGAAAGTGTGTGCATGGGCAGAGTCCGTGGCCCAGAATAAGTGGTGGGGACTGGGGGGGGATAGAGCAGGGAGAGACTTAAGTATCCTGACTGCCTGCTGGTTTTGGCCCGGAGACTCTGCAGTCTCCTCCCCAATGGCAGCAGGCTGAAGAGGCTGTGAGATGGGTGGGTGGTGTCACCTGCAATCCTGGTGGCTTTGCGGGTGAGGCAGGTGTGGTAAATGTCCAGGTGGGAGGGAAGAGATCTTCTCAGCTGCTCTCACAGTGCGCTGCAGGGTCTTGTGGCCGGAAGTGGTGCAGGCGCCGTACCACACGGAGATGCAGCTGGCCAGGATGCTCTCAATGGTGCCTCTATAAAAAGAGTATGTAATGGGGGTCGGGGCTCTTGCTCTTCTAAGTTTCCACAGGAAGTAGAGTCGCTGTTGAATTTTTTTGGCCATGTGATGTTGATGTTCCAGGACATGTCTTGGGAGATGTGTACGCCCAGGAACTTGGCTCTGCTCCTCTGCAGCACCGTTGATGGTTAGCGGGGGATGCTGGGCGTGCTCTCTCCTGAAGTCCACTATAACCTCCTTTGTCTTCTCCACATTCAGGTGGCGATTGTTGTCCTTGCACCATGTGGCCCGGCGGCTCACCTCACTCCTGTAGATTGTCTCATCGTTGTTTTGGTGAGACCCACCACAGTCGTGTCATCTGCGAACTTGATAAAGAGGTTGAAGATGGATGTAGGTGTGCAGTCCTGGGTCAGCAGAGTGAAGTGCCTGTGGTCTCCACGTCAGAAAGTCCAGCAGCCAGTTGCACAGGGAGGTGTTGAGACCCAGCTGGACTTTGCTGCTAGCATATTATCCTAGCCATAGCTCGCTGCTAATCCAATCAAGACGAGAGGTAAACAACATGTGGCTGTGACGGTGACATTGTGTGCTGCTGCTGGCGCAATACAATGACGTCAGATTCAGATTCATAGTTATTCTATGCAACTTTGTGGGTAAAATAAATAATATATAATATGAAAAATAATTGCGATTGACAAATATTGTAATATTCCCTGCCCTAATGGTGACAAACTCACTGTGTGCCAGCGACAGACCAGGCAGTTCAGGAGGAGCCTGAAGTCACCCGCTGCATCCCCAGTGCTCCTGCTGCTGGTAACCAGCATCAGGAGACCTCGGCAAATCGACATCCTTCACCTCCCTCCTGATCTGGAAGCTAAACAGCAGTAGGATCTCCAATGACATCAGCACACCTACGATGGATCATAGATGTGAGTCACAGACAGCAACCTTGTAGTCGGGTATGGAGAACTGAAAGTGCCAAAATTAAATAAATACGTCATTAAATAATTAATTAAATATGTCATTAAATAATTAAAATGTGAATTAAATAAATGTGTTATTAAATGTGTCATTAAATAATCAAAATACCAATTCATTTTAGGTAAAAAAATATATTTAATTATTTCACTATTTAATTATTTCATGGTCTTGTGGTGGATCATGAATTCATTTTATCTGTCAACCTCACACATCAAAGTCGGTGGAAGCCTCGGGTGGCAGAAGGTTCTTTTGCCGATGCCCACTGACTGCCGAGATTGGCCATTGCTGGAACCTGCGGTGCCGTGCGGTGCCAGGACTTCAACATATCACTACTTTCATATGATGGAAACTGTATAAAAGTATATCTGAAATTCAAATGTAAATAGAGGTAAAGATGTGGTCGCAGAGCAGAAAGCCGTCTACACTGTCTGGTTCTGCTCGAGGTTTCTACCTGTTAATGGGACGTTTTTCCAACAAAAGGTTGAGGCAAGAGACGGTATTGAGAAACAAAAGAAACAATTTTATTGGCATAGCAGAGTTTACCAAAATAAAATAGAATGAAACACCAAACTTCCTAAAAAATAAAAATAAAATTGCCCAGCACTCAAAGAAATAGGACAGGGCTGGAACTTACCAGGCGGCAGAAGGACAAACCAAAATAGGGCCAACTCAAACACCCGTGACACCACACACGCACTGCAATAAAAACTGTGACGAGGATACCACCACCAGGAAACAACTGCCAGCCTCCAGCACCTGAACAAAACAAAGTCACAAAAAAAAAAAAAGCAGGGCAAAAAGGGACACTAACCCAATAACACAATTAAAAACAAAATAACAAATGAGAACTGTAAATCATTAAAACTATAATCAAAGAATAACCCACAAAAATAACAAACCCTCCAACTGAAAATGAGCCAACCAAGATGGTTCATTCAGGCGACATAGCATGCCAACAGGTCGCCGCTGCGCAATGTGAACAGCCGAGGCGAACACCAATAATGCGAACCTGGTCCAGCCGAGACGCAGAACCAACAAGGGGAGCCAAAGCAGCAGCGCTCCTAGGGGATGGCAGCTAATCCAACCAGCAGTAGCTCACCACACTTCTACGCAAGGAAACCATAATTAAAATCATGAAAGCAGGGAAATTATTATCAGTAAAATAACCCAATACAAACACTTTGACGAAGCCACAGCGAGCTCGAGAGAATCGGAAGATATTCAGCCCCACACTACGAGCCAGTCAGCTGTGTTCAAAAAAAAAATACACCCAATCAGCTAAAGAGGAGGCAGCCGAGCCACAGTAAGGCAGACAGCAGGACTGGAAACGGGCAAACGCCCAAGACTGGAAACGGGCAAACGCATTTCAGAAAGCTCTCCATAGGACACAGCCAAAAAGTCAGTCGCGCTGCAAAGGGATTAAATTACACACCACCCATAACACACCGAATGCGTAAAGGAAAGTCGGCGTGGAGGGAATTAAACACCTCGTTAAACACGTTACACGGCTATAGTCACCAGGAAGAGAGGCGGATAAAGGATGCGGAAATGGAAAACACTCCTATATATAGGCGCAACACAGTGCCAAACAATTATGACGTGCCCCAGTTGGCACAGTGCCATATGGTGGTAAGGAGGAGGTTAGTCCATCACATCTACATACCTGTAAAGTGTCTTGAAAAACCGTAACTCTGTTATGAATTGGCACCTTAAATAAAATTAAATTGAATTGAACTGGAGACATATCACGCTGTTAAATGGAAATTTTTTCAGCAAACTTTTAGCAACAGGAGCATTGTAGGGTCTCAGAAGTTGGGGGTATGAATATGACAGGGTAATGACCCATTAAATTTGAGCACATCACATGCACTACGGACAACAACCCATCACTGAAGTAATAGAGTAGAAACGCACAATCATCCCCTTTTAGATTAACACTTGTCCTAAGTACGCCTTATTTCTCAACTTGACCATACCACATCACCCCTGCAAATGTATAAAACATGTGGATACACAGCTGAGTGCTCTAGTATTTTATTTGAAGTGCCCTGTTGAATTTGGCACATAATAAACAGTGCATAAACAGTGCAATATTGTCCTTGACAATTACCCAGGCTTAGATCTCTGCGTGCCACTGGACTTGTCAGGTTCTTGAAAACCTCCTCTCCAGAAAGCTTCTTCAGTTCTGAACTCGCTGGAGCCAGAGCTTGAAAAGACAGCCCTTGTGGACCATTAGCATGCTAATGATTTGGGTGCTGACCTGAGAGCATTGGCAGGGTCGCTGACCTAGTTTCAGTATTAAGTGCTTCCCCTTTGTCTGCAGGGTCACATGATGATGAGTCACCAGGGCTCATGAAACAGTCTGATTGTTTGGATTGTTGAATGAAAGAAGTGGAGGACTGTGTTGTATGTGGGTGATGGCAAGTGCCTGAGTCCACCACCTCTGCTCAAGGATGGGTTTCCAACTTGACGTGGGTGGCTTCCTTGACACCCAGGTCAAGGCTCTCTTGACATGGCAAAGAGAGCCAGTTTCTCTGGCCAGTACAGATACAAATATATACACTGGCCAGAGAAGGTCACTGGTGTGAAAAAGTTGTCAAGTGCTTACTTATTTAGTCGCAGAGGCCTTATAATGTGCCCTCACTAAGACAGGCTTAGCGCAAGGACACTGTCTTCAGTTGATCTTTTTTAAATGTAACCATTCTGGAGGACACCAACAAACTTGCAAATACTTGTGTTAGACACCCAGAGTATTAAGAGTAGAAGGTAAACCATTCTGATCTCATTGCTGGTTTATCCAGTGTGCTTCCTTGTAGCCCAGACATGAAAAGGGAAATAAGTGTGCAGCCGTAGAGCGCGCACGCCCGAGCCATACACTGAAACGTACATCCCAACAAGGTGGTCGTTGTGAAGTTTAATGGCCCTCAGATGAACGGGCCCTGAGAAATTCCCCAAAAAAAACTGAAATAGGTCTGCACAAGACCAGCAAAATACAAAAACAACTATGGGCACACAAAGCCAACC
>BJFM01005630.1:21675-39175 GCA_016586285.1 Arothron firmamentum
TATATATATATACCAGGAGGTTAGCATAATGCCACGGAAGAAGGACTATGCCCCCGTTTTCTTTCAACCTCGAAATACTTTGATTTTAACCCCCTAACCCGAACCACCTAACCCTAACCCTAACCCCTAACTTAATTCAATCCGATCCAATTTTCTTTGGTAAAAACCATATCCAAGACAGTTTTGCAAGTGGAGGTGAACCACGAGTTAAGCTCCTCTGCATTGGGCGCAGACTCAGGAACGAGACTGTTGTCATTAAAAATAGCCAAGAACTGAGCAGCAGTGGAGGAGCCAGATTTGCTTTTGCCTGTCTTACAGCAAGAGCAACATCAAAAACAACAGGCATGTGATCAGAAAACACTGCGTCACAAATCTCTGTTAAGAACAGGCAGACCATATGATAAAACAAGATCGAGTGTGTGTCCACGTTCTTGTGCAGGTCCAACCACAGACTGCACAAGATTAAACGAATCAATAGGATTTCAAAAATCCTTTCCCATTGGCTGGTCGAAACAACAAACACGCATATTAAAATCCCCAACAATAAGGACACGGTCGTATTTATGCATGATGTCAGCCAGGACATCAAAAAAGTCATTTAAAAAGTCCTTGTTGTATTTAGGAGGCCGAGAGCGACCACATTCAAATAGGCTAAATTCAAAGCTAGTGTACGAGGATGAAAGCGATGGCTGCTTACACTGATAGTGACTCTTAAAGACAGTGGCTATTCCTCCTCCTTGGACCAACATCCTCAGGGAGTTAAAATAGCAGCCATCTTGAGGGAAAAGTTCAGAAAAAGCTGGACCACGTCTCAGTAATACAGAGAAAATCCAATCCTCGGGACGTGAAGAAATCTTTTAGGATAAAAGTCTTGTTCGCTAGCGATCTAGCATTACTAGTCTAACCCCTAAACCCAACTTTAAGCCTAACCTTATCCTAACTCTAACCCTAAACTAACCCTAACACTAAACCCTAAACCTACCCTAACCCGAACCCTAAGCCTAACCCTATTTCCTACCCCTATTGATAACCCTAACCCTAAACTTAACCCTAACCCTAAAACAGCAACCCTAACTTTAACTCTAACCCCCTAACACCAACCTCTAACCCTAAAACCGAACAATAACCATAACCCTAACCCTAAGCCCCTTTCCCTAATCCTACCCATAACCCCTAGCCCTAACCTAACCATAAGACTAAACCCTAACTGTATCCCTTACCCCTAACCTAACCCTAACCCTAAACCTACCCTAACATTAACTATTTCCCCTATTGCCTATTGGAAACCCTAACGCTAACCCTACCCTAAACCTAACCCCTAACCATAACCATAACCCTAAACCCTTAACACTGTTTTTGTGTGTGTGTGTGTGTGTGTGTGTGTGTGTGTGTGTGTGTGTGTGTGTGTGTGTGTGTGTGTGTGTGTGTGTGTGTGTGTGTGTGTGTGTTTGTGTGAAGGATGGGGCTGGTGAACATATCTACATTTTAAGTGGGGTTTATGGGGGTACAGTATGGATCAGGGGTCGGGACACTATGGCTCGCAAGCCAGATGTGGCTCTTTTGATGGCTGCATCTGGCTCGCAGACAAATCTTTAATTATAAAAAAAAATCTTTCATTAGACTCCTTCGCGCATGCGCGAACCGGTGACGGTCACGGGCGACCAGAAAGCCGGTTCGCAGTAATTTCAGTGAGAGTGGCAAACAAACCTCTGTCTGTTTATCTATTTATCTATCAATCGCATAGACAAAGCAGATGAGGCAGAGACACTGTTCAAGTGGGGTTGCCGTATTTTGCTGTCGAAAATGGCGGCCAATGTGCACATGTGCAAAAGGGTCCGCACAACGGCTTGTCATGAGATCAGTAAGTAAACTTCCCTCGTTTTAATCGCGTTGTCAGAAACCCTTTTGAGAAGATGGCTAAAAGAAAAAAGACAAGGAGTATCGTACTTTTCAGCAGGAATGGACAGAGGAATTTGCCTTTGTGGAGTGAGCAGGTTCTGCAGTGTGTCTAATATGCAATGATAAAATTGCATCTATGAAACGGTCAAATATAAAGCAGCACTTCGACACACGCCATACTACATTTGCATCGAGATATCCTGCGGGGGACAGCTGGAAGAAAGCATGTCAGGAGTATCAAGAGTGCAAGCTAGTCGGCAGCAACTCCGTGCTTGGACCCGACAAGGTAACTGGAATTCGGCTAGTTTTGGAAAGACACTCACAGATGGGGAGTATGCCAAAGCATTCATGTTTGATGTTGCCAATGAACTTTTTGACGACTTTCGGATAAAGACAAGATAATTAAATGGATAAAAGACATGCCTCTGTCATCAAGAACTGTTCACGATCGTATCATGATGTCATCATGATGTCATCATGATGTCAAATCAAATTGAGGCAACGCAAGTGAAGGACATAAATGGGGCACCGTTTTTTTCTCTCGCTTTGGATGAGTCAACAGACGTAAGCAATTTATTCCAGTTCAGCGTGATTGCAAGGTATGTTGTCGGTGACACACTACATGAGGAAAGTCTTGCAGTTTTGGCTATGAAAGGGACAACAAGAGGGAAGGATTTATTCAAGTCCTTCACTGATTTCGCTAAAGAAAAAAATCTACCGATGGATAAACTTGTTTCGGTGTGCACTGATGGTGCTCCATGCATAGTGGCGAAAAACAGAGCAATCGTAGCGCTTCTTCGTGAACATGAAAAGAGATGCATTCTAAGTTTTCACTCCATCCTACATCAGGAGGCGCTCTGTGCTCAGATGTGTGGCGAGCAGCTTGGTGAGGTGGTGTAGCTGGTCATTCGGGTGGTCAACTTTATTGTTGCCCGAGCTTTTAAACCAGAGTTTAAACCACTGCTGGATGAAGTTGGGAATCATTATCCTGGTCTGCTTCTGCACAGCAATGTGCGTTGGTTGTCAAGGGGGAAGGTGCTCAGCCGTTTTTGCGGCTTGTCTGAGCGAAATCCGGACTTTTCTTGAAATGAAAAATGTCGAGCATCCCGAGTTAGCTGACACTGAGTGGCTGCTGAAGTTCTACTATCTCGTGGACATGACTGAACATCTAAAGCAGCTCAATGTGAAAATGCAAGGCGTTGGAAACACAATCTTATCCCTGCAATAAGCAGGGTTTGCATTTGAAAACAAGCTAGAACTCTTCATCGCCGACATTGAAACAGGTCGTTTACTACACTTTGACAAACTGGGAGAGTTTAAAGTTGCATGCACAGTGAGTGACCCTGCTCAACATCTTGATCTTCAGCAGCTAGCAGGCTTCACATCTAATCTCTTGCAGTCATTCAAAGCGCGCTTTGGAGAATTTCGCGAGCGCACTCGTCTTTTTAAGTTCATCACCCATCCACCCGAGTGTGCAGTGGACAGCGCTTACCTGAGTTACATCCCCAGTGTCTCTGTCAGAGATTTTGAGCTACAAGCTGCTGACCTGAAGGCCTCAGACATGTGGGTGAATAAGTTCAAGTCACTGAATGAAGATTTGGAAAGACTTGCACGACAGCAAGCAGAGTTGGCGAGCCGACACAAGTGGGCAGAAATGAAAAAACTTCAACCCGCAGACCAGCTGATTGTCAAAACTTGGAACGCGCTTCCCGTCACATACCACACACTGTAGCGTGTGAGTATTGCTGTACTGACAATGTTTGGCTCTACGTATGCATGTGAGCAGTCTTTCTCACATCTAAAGAACATTAAGACCAACCTACGATCATGTTTAACGGATGGAATTGTACTTTAAAAGTGTTGAAATTACATAAAATGCACAAATTTACTTGTATTTTTAGTTTTAAACATATTGTGTGGCTCTCACGGAATTCCATTTAAAAATATGTGGTGTTCATGGCTCTCTCTCAGCCAAAAAGGTTCCCGGCCCCTGGTATAGATGATGGGTGGGCATGAGGGATGATGGCAGGGATGGGCGAGGGGAGGAGAAGGAACACAGTCACAATTTCTGTGGAACTGTCTATTCCTGTGTCCATCCTACACACACAAGTTATTATCCTAGCAGCCCAGACACCAAAAGGGGAATAAGTGTGCGCCCATAGCGCCAATAGCACGCACAACCTCCAGCACACAGCACGGCGGTCGTGTGTGTGTGAAGTTTCAAGGCCCCAAAAAATCTCCCATTCTCACACTTGGAGACCCCAAAACAGACAAACCACTAAAATTCGGACTCCGTAGGTCGCACACTAATAAAACATACACCGAAATGTGCGGCTCGGCCAGACAGACGTGGATGTGTGCCTTAAGCTGAATAGCTAATACAATGTCCGAAAAACTCCACAAACACATAACAGCTGCTGCATGACATCACTGGGTTCTGTGTGTGTGTGTGTGTGTGTGTGTGTGTGTGTGTGTGTGTGTGTGTGTGTGTGTGTGTGTGTGTGTTAGTGTGTGGGTATGTGGGTGAGTGGGGGAGGAGCTGTTGTTATGTGTGTTGATAGGGGTCATGTATGGTGTTTGTAAGTCGTTGTTTTTCCTTCAGCGATGAATGTAATCTTGGGAAATTTGACACCCATATAGTTTACCCACAATAATATTGGTCATTGTTAAGTGGTCCAAATTCGTGTGTGAAAAAGAGTGGGTTCTCTCGATTTCAACAGCTGTTAGTGGGTCACAGGTCTGCTCAGCTCATGAGGTGACTGGTGGGCGGGCATGAGAGATGATGGCAGAGTGGAGGCACACAGTCACAATTTCTGTGAAATTGTCTACTTACTGGTGAATATGTTGTTCTTAGCAAAACAGTGATATTCCATGTTTTGTACCTTGAGTTTTACTTTAAACTTGAACTTCTCTGTCTCTCCACCTGTAGCTCTGCTGTTGGTACAGCCGAGTACTATTTGGTCAGATGCCGCTGGCTTAATGCAGCAATGCAGTGTCAGATCTCTGGTGTCTTTCTCTCCTGGCTTGCTGGCTCTCATGCTGTGTGCATAACAGAGAGTGAAAGGCTGCACACAGCTCAGGACAAACAAAATAGACTTTTAATCATTGCTTATTGAAATATTACAGAACAAATTTTAATTTAAAAACAACTGACACAATATTTTTTAACATTCAAGAGGATTTTGAACTTGATTGACATATTCATAGTTAAATAGATAATACATTCTTCTTTTTAACATTATTATAAATAAAATAATGTCCCTATTTAGCACCTGAATTCCTTGTGAACAGCTGTTTACACACTGCATTTTTTTTATGGCTTAATTTACTAATTCCAGTGAATTTCAAAATTTTCTTCAACATAGACATGAAAGTAAACATCACATCTGGCCTACAAATGCAAACTCAGGCAATGAAATATTGATATACTGACATGTGGAGATGTTTTTTTGGTTATAAATATTCTTCATGATCATGTTTTTGCTTAGCGTCATTGGAGAGATACATTTCAGGTAAAGTCCAACATTTAAAACATTTTTCCTTAAATTAATATCGATCACAGTTGATCACAAACAGCACATGATCACCTAATTGGTAAAGCCTATCCCATAGCTGCATTTATGCGTAAAGCTCTGGAGATGTTTGAGTTCACTGTGTTCCTAACCCTCCACATCAGGTTTCTTGATTAACAGACACGCTCAGCCATGCTCGTCAGGGTTAGGACAGGTCGGTCTCTGCGTCTTGAATGCATCTACGTTTCTCTAAGCCGTGTTCAGATGACCTTCTACATCTTGATGCCAGCATACAGCTGGTCTAATTGGGGTCGGAAAAACTGTCGCATTTCGTTCCTCTTGGCCTTCAGCGTCGGAGTGAGCAAGCCATTTTCAACTGAGAACAGCTCAGGGTGGATAGCAATGGCTTTCACCTTAAGACACATGAAAACACAAGGGATATTCAATCAGAGTCACAGAATCAGTTTAGTTTGTAATCTTAGAGTTCAAGCACACACACACGCCTACATATACAGTACATACAGTATATACATACATACGCACACATATATAAGTGAAATTAACATTATTTAGAGTTTTAAGCTTCCCCTTTTTTTTGTGTTTTTTTTGGGGGTTTTTTATCTAGGAGACACAACTTCGCTTTTTTTTATTTTGGGGTGTAGCCTGGGCTCTGTTGCTACACTACACCAAAATAACCAGCGCCAATACAAGTTTAGTGGCCAAGAACATTTCAAGGAACTGATCAGAAATCTTGACTATTGAAGAAAGTCTGGGGTCACCAAGATGTCTTTATCCCCAATCAATAACTATAATAATTACAGCAATTTGAAAACAACTTCATAGACGGTGTACCTGCTCAAAGGTTTTAAGCCCACCTTCCCTACCCAGTTGCAACATGTCCTCCAAGATGGCTGCTTTGATTTTCTGTTCAGAAAATTTTTTCAAAAAAATACAAAATACAAAATTTCAATTTAAGTGAATTAAAAGCATGATGGCATTTATGGAGTTATGTTTTGGCAATAAGTAACATCAGTGAGAATTGAAATGTGGGAAAGCGTGTTCACTTCAACAATATTTCATCACTTTATAAAAATATAGACCATAAAAATGCCTAAAAAAGAGAAGCAAAGTCTAAAGGTTGGAATAATGTGTATCTCAGCACATATTCATGTAGCCTTTTAGTAGTATATACTGAAACTATTATGATTCTGTCCTGTAACAAGACGTAGAATCCACTATGGAGTCATGACAGTAGTGAGACGTTTCACCTCTTTGGAACACAGATCCTCGTAGCTACCCCGTACACCCAGAGTCCTCTTTGCCCAGCCACACAGGAAGTCAGGGTCTGGAACCACCACTGCCACCAAACAAGCCTGTTGATGACATTGTCAACAATATTAAAACTGAACTGCAAACTTTTCAAATCCAAAATTGAGGCGCTACTGACGATGGGTTTCCAATGAACAAAGGTTAAAGGAACAATGCGGGTTCAACTTTCTTGAAGAATGTTTTAGCTCTAATTACCATTGCATATATAGCTTGGTGAAGAGAGTGAATTTTGTTAACCTGGGCATTTTGGGCAAATTAACCGCTCAGTTAATGGTGACCCTCATGCTGACCGACAAAATCTAACTTGTTCGCTGTGAGTCAGAGTGAATTTTTAAGCAAAATTTAAATAAAATCCCAAAAAGGTTTCTTGAAATGTCATCTTTAAAATAACAACCCACAAAAGGATGGTAAGATTTTGGTCAGAGCATCCAGTAAAAGTCAGTTAATCATTAAGTTAAGTCTACACTTAAAGCTAGTTAAGACTAAAATAATTAGTTAATATTTAACTTAGGTTTAAAATCCGAATCTTTAAATTAAATTAAATTAAATTATTACTACCACTCAAGTGTTTTTCATCACTTGCAAATGACTATTGTCCAAAGAAATACACAGTTTATACAATTCAGAAACAATCTTATCTATTTTACAAATGATCAAATAATTGTTAAGATGAATTTTAAAGAATGAGAGGCCTATTTTTAGCAGTTGAAATCTGTTGAATTCGCACCTTCCCTGCTACCAGCACAACTTGAACCCATAAATTCCCAGCAACTGATTTCACTTGTCTGCGTTGAATATGACTAAAATAATGTGTGGGCCCCACTGCTGCTGCTGCTGCTGCTGCTGCTGCCCTGGTCATCCACACCAAAACATCCTTCCTCTTGAAAGTCACGCAGATGAAAAGCTTGTGCTTTATTGGAGATGATCCCATTCCCACAGTGTCTGAACAGCCAATCAAAATCCTCGGGAAGTGCTACAACCCAAGCCTAGAGGACAGGCACCGGGTGAAACCGCCGCACAAGTTAAAAATGCCTTCGATTTGGTCTCCTACCCCGGGTGTTGTGGCCATAGGAAGAAATCACCATCAAGAATTAAAAAGAGGAGAAGCCAAAAGGTTCACCAACCTGTAGACTGTCGCCATGGACATAGACCTGAGCCACAGCACTGCTCCTCACATAGATGTTCTCGATCTTTTCAGGGGCGATGTACTCGCCCTGTGCCAGCTTGAAGATGTGCTTCTTCCTATCGATGATCTTCAGTGTCCCATTCTGCCAAACACGCACGCACACATGTGCATACATTCACCAATCCATCAACTTTACAAACCACAGAGTGTCAATCTCGTGTAGAAACAAGCGCCGATAGGACACACGTGCGATTTATGAAATGTTCGTGTATGACCGATTCCACTCTACGAATGAGCGTCTTGATAAATGTGGCGGCTGACAACGGGCTGAAAACGATCGCCATTAACATGTTAAGCTCTTAAATATTAATGATTCAGAGGCTTTGCCCACTGAAATAAAGTGCCTAATGACCGGTTTGAGATTTGTTTAATGATTATTTTCCGATTTTGCTGTGCTGCACCACAAATCCGCACCAAACTTGTCTACACGATGTCAGACCTGCCATGAGATTTGACCGTGTCATCTGCTCCCGTCCGAAATTGTAAATGCCGATCCTCCTTCGGAAATGGTCGCGCGCGCAGTTGTTAGCCGTACATTCCGTTGATAAATGAGGGCCAATCAGTGTCACATACTGGCAACCATTTCCCAATGTCTCCAGTGTGAAGCCATCCATGAGCATCAATAGCCTCTGCAGTCTTCTCAGGGTCATGTAGATAGCCTCGGAACACATTGGGACCCTTCACACACACCTGAAAACCAAACACATATATGTTTAAAAAAAAATCTACAAACGACAGAAATAAATATAAAAGTGTGCAGTTGGTCCTTACCTCTCCTTCACCACTAACAGCCAGATAGTTCATCTCAGCCACGTCAACCAGTTTAATAGAATTACAAGGCAGAGGAGGCCCGACGTGCCCTGACAACATAAACCTTGTGGTCAGTTCTGAGTGAACAGAGCGATAACAACACTATCAATGAGCACAGAGAATATTACCTGCTGTCCAATCACCAGCCAGGGTCAATGTGCAACCAGCGCTACACTCTGTCTGACCATAACCTTCATAAAACTGACACACAAAAAAAGCACATCCTTATATTGTTATTGTTATTACATGGTTAATGTGGATGGTCGGATGTTTAAAGGGTACCTGACACCCCATCGCCACTCTGAGGAAGGTGAGGATAGCTGGAGAGATCGGAGCAGCTCCCGTTATTATGAGGCGCACGCGGCCACCAAGGCTGGCCTGTGGAGGCAACCGCAACACACGACCCAGTCCAGCACAATTTAACACTCACTTGTCCAAGTATTTTAAACAATCCCCCCACCCCAAAAAAAAGAAAGTTCTGCTGACACACTGCAGGAAATTTCTTTTTCCACCCCAAAATGTTGAATTTGGCGCAGTCTTTACCTGGACCTTCTTGAAGATGAGTCGATCCCAGATGCTGGTCCTCGTCACGACGCCTCTCCTTAGCTCCGCCTCCTTCCTCCTGAAGGCAAAGCCCAGCAGCCATCGCTTCACAGTCGAGTTTGCCTGTCCAAAGATCTAAACGCCACACACACACACACACACACACACACACACACACACACACACACACACACACACACACAAAGTGCAGATACAGCTGTAATCATATTAAATTACAGATCACATTTAGCTTCTTAGACTTCTATAAACCTATCAAGTCAAACATAGAACAGAGATGCGACCGTATGTGATTCCCTAAGTTGGCTGTTGATGTTTTGAATGATTTAAGCCTCCACAATCCAAGTGCAAAAGTTGCATTTGGTCGCTCAAAAACTGGTTTTCAATTCCCACCCCTACACACAACCATCACACAGCCCTTCCCTGACAAACAAATTATGGAACCTAAGCAGACTTTCCCTCTTTGGAAGCGCTGTTACAGTGAGCGACGCCTTCCTTTATGAGAACATAGATAAAGACAGTCGAGGGCATCAATCTGCTTCTCCCAGTATAAAAAGAAAATATGCAGAAACACTCGCGTGTGCCTGTCTTCCTGTCTTCCTGTCATCTCTTACCCGGTCATACATCCTGTTGAGCAGTCGTGGAACCACAGGAAACACCGTTGGCTTCAGTGTGCACAGGTCATCTGAAAGGGAGCGTATATCGCCTTGGAAGAAACCAATCCTGGCTCCGTTCATGAGAATCACTGTCTGCCATCACGTGCACATGGAGAGTACTGCTCAGGATGGAACTGAAATAAACTGGTGCAATAATGACCAGTCACAGGAAACATACCTGGACAACTCTCTCAAACATGTGAGCCAAAGGCAAGTAGGACATGTGTGTGTCGCTGGAATAGAATGGACAGGAAACCTGAAACAAACACACACACACACACACACACACACACACACACACACACACACACAAATTAAAGTGGAAAGAGTTAGTACATACCTCAGCATTCCAAACAACAGTAAAAGTGAAAATAACTAGCTCTCTGATATTTTAAAAGGAATTATTGTGACAGTCCTGTGTTTTTTCGTGTTCTTTGGTGGCATTTCGCTGTCCGAGACGTTGACCACAAAGAGTGGGTTTTTTGGACTCTTGCCAATGCCCAAAAACTTCCAAAAAATTTTCACACGTACATTTTTTAAGACACTAAACTCAGTGTGAGAACTACACTATGATCATAACAGCTAATTTTAGATAGATAGATTGATTCACATTCCCAGTAGCTCGAAAGTGGAAAGACACAAGGGCATGCAAGTCCTAGGAAAATATAAATGCAAAAACTACAATGTGCTAAGATTATAAAGAAGTGACATCCCTGGGTGGGCTCAAACCACCAACCTTTCAGTTAACAGCCGAGCACACTAACTAGTTCTGGTAGAACTGGCTTCTTCTTCTTCTCTTTTAATAGAGAAAATTGAAACAATTGATACACATTTTAATAATCTTTGGAGATTTTAATGCATTTCTCAACAATGATGGGCACAATAATTAGGCGAGAGAGGCAACTCTGAATAAATAACGCATCAATGAGATACTAAAAGCCTGGGAGGTTAATGAGTGACAGTCTTAGTATGATGCCTTTAAGGATATACTCATTACTTAGCTCGAGTTTTTTTTTTTTCCTACAACAAAGACCTAAAAGGAGGTTAGAGAGATCTTTCAGATCACTTAGGCGTTTTTTTTCTAGCCATTCCTTTCATGAAGAGAGATCTAGTTGAATCATTATTCATTTGTAACCCTGAGTATATTGTGTGACATGGCCAAAGCTTTTCTAAAGGGAAAGATCCGACTTGTTTTGGCCAAAAAGGAGAACTTTCTGACATTTCAAATTCCAGAGACACTGAAACAGAAAACATGTGTCTATGTGAAGAAAACATAAGGTTTATGAAGCAGCCTATCCCAGCAGAACCGGCGTGTTCCGTTCCCCCAGGCACCCATCCCAGCCTTCGCTCCACACATGCATCACTGATCCTGGGTTGCCCACGACCCTGCTGCCCGTTTACCTGTTGTTTACCGTTGCTCCATGCTTGGCCCACTTTTGACAGATACTGACCGTCACTGAGCCCAAACACCACAGAAGAGCAGCAGATTTGAAAATGCTCTGTCTGGCCATCATTATCCATTTTTCCTCTGATTCTAACACTTCAACTTTGTGTTCAATTGTTGAATAATATTTCCTCTGTGTCATGATGAAGAGGTGAGCCGTGATTTTAATTCACTGTCAATGAAATACAAATGATGGCCATCTTTGAACATTTTCCCTTGCAGCTGGTAAAATGCAGCGACTAAAAAGTCTGCATCAAAAAAACATCCTGCTGTTCTACAGTTTGTCAGCATTGTTAACCAATTAAGTAATTTTTCCCAAATTTGTAAAATAAATGAATAAAAAATAATAATAATCACTAACTTATTGGTTAAATTAACGGCAACTCACCTCTGTGGTTTTAATGACAGCTGAAGCATTGGAGACAATATTCTCATGAGTCAACATGGCTCCCTTTGGATTCCCTGAAACAACCAAAAACACATTTTTATTTTGCATCTGAGGTGTTCACCAACATGTTTATTTCTTTTAAAATAAATATTGTACTACAGAAAATGAGTAGGCAGGAGCTAAATATTAAGTAAAGAGTTGGAACAAGCAGGCTAATAGGTGATGGCAGTAAGTCTTAAATGACTTGTAAATCAACAAAAATGCGTCATAATTGTATATTTCATTTAACCTTTATTTAACAGTTAAACACCCATTGAGATTGTGACATCCTCGATTGTTATTAATAATGAGGAAGCAGCGACATACTGGGGATCAGAGTTTTAGTGTAATTGTTCACATGTACTACATATAACAGGTATTTTAGATCCGCCTTACTGGCTCTACACCTGTTTGGAGTGTTACGTCAAGAGAAATGTACTCTGGCGCCCTCTAGCATTCAGGTGCTGCAGCTACACACAGTCACTCCATTACAGAGGTCCGAGACCTTGTTCCCACTGCTTAGTGAAGTGAGGCGAGATTCAAACCTTGTTAGCAGTTTTAAAACTGAGAACTATAAGCATTAAGTGTTGTTGATCTTTGAGAAAAGAGTGAATTTTGCGATTGTCAATTAATAAAACTCTTGAATTGTCGGTACTTCTCCTCTGGTCACTGCCATTATCTACCGCCCTCCCAAATCACATCCCTCTTTCCTTTCTGATCTCGCTGACTTTTTGATCCAGTTGTTTGCCATCTCACCATCCATTCTTCTCCTGGGTGACTTTAATCTCCCTATCGGCAGCACTGACAGTAAACCAGCCATAGAATTTCTGGACCTTCTGTAATGTCTAAACTTCACCCAACACATAAACTTTCCTACACACAATCAAGGTCATATTCTGGACTTGGTCTGCTCTACTAATCTCCACGTAGCACAGCTTTCCTGCCATAATCTTCATATCTCCAATCGCCTGGCTATCATAATGGACATGGACATCCCCGTCCCTATCTCAAAACTCAACCGGACAATAACTTTCAGGAACATTAAATCCCTTTCCCCTTCTGCCCTGTTGACCACTCTCACCCACTATCTGTCTGTCTCTCCTCCTCCTCCACAGTCTGATGACCCTACTGATCTCAAAAAATCACTACAACCTGACCACCTCCACCTGCCTGGATCAACTGGCCCCCCATAAAACGGTCTACTTCACCCATTCTGCTCCCTGGTACTCTCCCAAACTCCGTCTAACGAAGACCCGGAAACGATAGTTTGAATGACAGCACACAAAAACTGGACTATCAGTTCACCTTCTGGCCTACACTGACCACCTACAACACTACAAAGATGCTCTCAACACCACCCGGTCCACCTACTACTCTGACCCCATCCAGTATAGATCGAACAACCCAAAGGCTCTGTTCTCGACCATCAACTCACTTCTCAAACCACATGATAACACCTCCTCATCTTTCACCACTGAAAAGTGTCAAACGTTCCTCTCATTTTTTTTCAAACAAAAATAAACAACATATTCAATAGCCTCAACATCTCCAGCATCGCTCCTATCTCTCCGCCCTCCTCACCACCCATTACCACTCACCCCCTATCCCAGATTTCACCAGTATCCCCAGCACAATTACCTACCATCCTGTCTGGCATAAAAACCTCCACCTGCACTTTGGACCCCCATCCCATCCAAACTCAACATGAACTGCCTCCCTGCCATTTCTCCACTCATAACTGACATAATTTACTTTTCCCTCAGCTCTGGTTCTGCCCCACAAATCCTCAAACTAGCTGCCATCACATCCATCATTAAAAAACCTGGGCTCAACCCTGGTAACCCAGCTAACCTCCGGCCTGCAATTTCACTGTTATGCCTGCAATGGCCTGCAATTTCACTGTTATGCTGATGACATCCAGCTGTACATTTCCTCAAAAGCCATCATCACACTCACCAACTGTCTCACTGACATCAAATCTTGGATGCAAAAAAAACTATCTCAAACTGAAGCGAGAAATCGGACATCACCATCATCATTAACCCCACATCCCGTACCACAGCTGGGCAGAATTTCAGCCTCACCTTTGACAACTACACGCTGTCTCCCTCCCCACACATCTAAAACCTTGGAATAATTTTTGTCAGCCACCTAAAGTTTGATCATCACATCAACCACGTCACCAGGACCGCCTTCTTTCATCTCAAGAACATTGCCTGTCTCCGCCCCTCCCTCACCATCTCTGCCACAGAATCCCTCATCCATGCTTTCATCACATCCCGACTAGACTACTGCAACAGCATCCTATATGACTCATCATCCAAAGCCCTCAGTAAACTTCAATATATCCAGAACTCCACGGCCCGTCTGCTCACACACACCCGTTGCCGAGACTATATCACCCATCCTCCAAAATCTGCACTTGCTCTTCATCACACACCGCGTACAGTTCAAAACCCTTCTCCTCACTTACAAAGCACTCAACAACCAGGCTCCCCCCTACCTCTCTGACCTGCTTCACCTCCACGCCCCTTCCCACAACCTCTGCTCATCTGAAGGCTATCTTATTTCACCACTCACATGAACCAAGCGCCAAACCTGCAGGGACAGAGCCTTCTCCATTGCTGCTCTGTACAGTATCCATCAGACACTGTACAGACCTCTCAACATTCAAATCACAACAAAAAAAATGCACCTTTTTAAATTAGCTTATGATATATGATTTTATCCGTCTTGTTATTTTCAGTGCTACTATTATGTTTTCTTTTATTTATTGCTTTTATTTTTTCTACGCTTCTTCTATTTTCTTATCTAATATTTTATGTCTGATGTTTTTACCTTTGTAAAGTGTCTTTGAGCATTTGTAAAAGCACTTCATAATGTATTATTATTATTATTATTATCATTATTGTTATTATTATTATTATTGTTATTATTATTATTATTATTATCATCATTATCATTATTATTATTGATTTTAGTTGTAACTGTAGAGCTACATAGTTAAGCACACAGAAAATCAGTGGTTGGAAATACTATACCGAAGAAATAATTAATAAAAATCCCAGCATGTAATAATAGGAGAGAAAATAGTGAAAAGACAAAAGAATCTAAAAGTATTAGAAAAGCAAAAATGAAAGGGAACCCAGACCAGATTTCATTAAATTTAGAAAAGTTTGTAACAGAGTCAGCCATGTCTATTAGACTATTGCAGGTTCTGCAAGTACGAGGTCTGGTTGATTCAACACTAGGCCGAATACAATCATTCACCTGAATGAGCTAAAGCTGCTAATGCTAGGGTACATAGCCGGCTGTGGCTATAGCACCTTTTTAATCGCGGCCTGAAAACAACCAGAGAGGATAACAGCGAGGGACCTAACAGGGATCCTCCTGATGACACCTGGGAGGCTACAGCGGGACACAGGGGACCGCATTCCCATGGCTACCGAGAGTCTGTTATAACAGACAGGCAGCTGTAAGAGGTCATGTGTAACAGTAATATCTACCACCATAGTTATTATATTACTGCAGTTTGCTTCTCAGCTGTGGTTGATCAATCACTGGGAGAGAAGTGCTGAGAACAGAGAAATGCACAGTTTGGCAGGTATGTTCCCACTATCTCCTCCGTTTCTATCACCTGGAAAACTCTGCAGACTGATGCCGCTGTTGTTGCCTCTCAACAGTGTGGCACGTTCCTTGATGCCACAACAACCTGAACGACAACCTGACGTAGCGTAACGACACCCAATTAGATACAGGACACCCTTAAACTGGTTATAAAGATTGTTTATGAAGTGTGCCCCAAAATGGATCTGCTAAGGCTTAAATGTCTTCATAGTCAGGGTTCCCTGAAGATCGCAAACATTAAAGAGAAAGAGAGAGAGAGAGACCTGTTGTTCCACTGGTGAAGCAGATGACAGCAATGTCCTCTGGTTTCGGAGGCTGGTGTTGAGAGTGAGTTAAGGTTTGTCATCATCATCATCTGTTTCATCATCACATATTGTGTTGGTAACAAGTAACTCACTCACCACTGGTGGTTGATGGTTGGCCTTTCCAAGCTCCTGCACAACCAAATAAAAGCACAGTAAGGCAGCTGGTGTATCTATCATCAATCCATCCATCCATCCACCATTAACCACCACTATCTATAATAAGGTGATGGCGGTGCTGAAACGACTCCACCACTGGTGACTGGTCACCAGTCCAGTGCACCCACACATGCAGGCCTGGGTCTGGCCAGCAGATGGCCCTCAAGGCTGATGTTGGGTTAAACGTGGTGGCGCTTGTACGTGACCATTGCTGTGCCAAGACAGAAAAAGATTCCTGGGCCTGAACCTGGTATGTGTAATAACAGTACTGATACAAACCGGACTGCAACTGTGTTCTGGTACAGTCGAGGCTGTTGATTCAGGGGTTTTTAAATTTAATTCTTCAACATGAGGTCGTTTTGAGGTGACCAGACTTTAACTTGTTAAATCAAAGTTATCATGATGCATGTGACGATATCAAAATCCTGTTTTTTGGGGGGATTAAAGTGAAGAACTACAGTGAATATTTGAGGTTTAAATATTTCTGAAATGTCAGCCTAAGCCTGTTCTCTGGTTGTTTATTAACTTGTGGTTAAGGTTGAAAATCTTAAACTTGTGCTGCACCAGTGAGCAGAAAACACCAAACATGAGATAAAAGCTGAAAGAGAAAGATAATAAAAGAGTCTTTTTTGAGGGCGTGCTGACCTCCATCTCCCCCATGCTGATCACATCAATCCCACAGCGCTTTGCTCGGCTGACTAGCTCCACGCTGGGCTTCTCCATCAAGATGATGGTCTTCACGGAGTGCTTCTTGTCCTCCAGGCAGCTCAGCATTAAATCCGCCTTGCTAGCCAAGTCACACATGATGGTGGAGATGGAAGCTGCGGAAATGTGCACACAGGTCAGCTTGCGTGCTCCCATGCAGACAGAAAGGCGGTGTGCACCTGCAGCTTTACCTTTCTCAACGATGTAGATGATAGCTTCGGTTCCCAGAGTGTCGTACAAAGGAACCGAGACCAGAGAGTATGTGTAACATGCAAGCTCGGTGATGGTCCACTACGCACACAGACACAAACAATACAACTGAGCATCTGCAGATCCAGAAGTCAGTCTTTGTTCAGTCTTTTCATCATTTAAGCTAAAATGTACCCTTGTTGCTCCATATTGGAAGCTGTTTGGCAGCCGGGCTACACAAATAACGAAGAAAAAACTTTTTGTATCTTTCTATCTCAAATTTTAATTTTTAAGTTATACAGAGACGTTGTGTTGGCACATACCTCTGGTCGGTTCTGAGAGAATATGCCGATGTATGGGTCCTTAGATTTGGAGTGTCCTTTGTAAAGAAATGCTGAACCGAGGTTCTCTGCACGCTCCTTCACCTAAAAGACACATACACACACATACAGTCATGCTTGCTTGTACACAGTTACAGTGTAAAAAAAAAGAGATGAATCCCACAAAAAAGTTTCATTTCTTCTGAACATAGCGGAGCAATTTGCAATTGCCCATGAAATTTCCATTATTTTGCTGGATTGGTGGTCGGCAGCTATTACCTCACTGTAAGACAGCCACTCGTAAGGCTGCTTCGGTTTTCTGGAGCCCAGACAGGGACCGTCATCTGGAAGCGACAGGAAAACAGCAAGACTTA
>BJFM01005630.1:44175-47863 GCA_016586285.1 Arothron firmamentum
ATAGAGTGAACCTGACTGTGAGCTTTCTTATGCGGTGAGTCTCTCGGGAGAACAAAAAAGCAGGCTTTTGGCGGCCGGCAGGAGCAGAGTGCGCCATCCCAAGTTCGGAGAGGAGCCGTTTTCTCGGCTGAGCATTTTGGGAGCTCCTCTGGAGACCAAAGGCGGTGCGATAGCAAACTCTGCTCAAGTCGACTGACCTTTTTGGATTCTGATTTCACTGCATGAAAAGGGCTGCATTCGGGCGTATTCAGAAATGGGATACAGCCGTGGAATCAGGGCGCGTGGCAGCCAAAGGCAGCATGAAGCCGATTTCAGGGGTCTGCCTGACTTAGTGTGACTTGGTCTTTCATATGCTTATCATTGCCAGCGGGGGGTCCAAGATGTTGAGGCCTTTGCCTCTTTGTGTCATGAACCAGCCCATTAACAAAACTTTAAAAGTGGCACAAGTCAAGATTAAGTTTATGTTTAATTCACCTAGAGATGTGTTGTTGTTGTTGTTGTTGTTGTTGTTGTTGTTGTTGTTGTTGTTGTTGTTGTTGTTGTTTCTTTTTAGATCTCACAAACTTACAAAAATAGATATTTGGTGAGAATTAAAACTAAAATATTGAAATTGAATGTCTCTCTTCTATGTCAAAGCTCATAATTAAGTAAACTAAAGTCTGCTTAAAAGTTTGCACAAAATATACAAAATGCTGTAGATAGTATCAATAATATTGTCAGCATGTGTGTTTATAAGATTTAAAAAGAACCCACAAGCGTTTTCTGAAAAAAGGCTTTATCCACACTTTGATCGCAGGGGCCTGCTAGAGACTATTCCAGCTGTCAAGGGGCAAGAGGTGGGGTACACCCTGGATAGGTCGCCAGCCTATCACAGGGCTAACACAAGACACAACCATTCACACTCACACTCCCACCTATGGTCGATTTAGACTGACCAATTCACTTAAAAAGAATATCTTTGGACATGCACAGGGAGAACGTGCAAACTCCACACAAAAAGGCTGGAGCCAAGATTCGAATCCCAAACCTTCTAGCTGTGAGGTGACAGTGCTAAATACTGCACCACTGTGCCGCCTAGTTTAAAAACACTACTACTTTTTGTATTAAAACATAAATAGCATATTTCTGCTGTAGGGTGTAAATAAAGCTAGTGTTTCATTTTATGGATAATGGAAATATACAACATATTAAATAGCTAAAGTCTTACCATCAAAACAAACACCTCACAGTAGTTTGAGCACCTTTTTTTAGACCCTGGGGTTTTACAAGGTATTCATAGGTATTAATTGTAATAATAAAAGAACAGTAAGCAAACAGTAAATGTAAGTAGATGCATTGAAGAAGTATTTGATCAGGACATCACTCATGCCAAGCATTGTCCTCCAGGATCTAGCGGAGAGAGAGAGAGGGGAAGCTTCTCTGAAAGAGAAATGACAGGAACAACATTCATACATTAAAAACACTACTGATATTCACCTCTGTGTCTCACTGAAGAATTGTCTTTCTCTTATTTCTTTTCATTTTCTCATTTTTTCCTTTTTAGTTCTTGCTGTGTTACCATCCATGAGTACACTGATGTGTCATTATATATAAAAAGAGAAAAGAATCTCCAGACATGAGCCATGGATAATGACAGAGGACAGCAGTAAAGCCAGCGGACACTCGTTTTCCACTGGGTCTGTGTACACCAGGCATTATGGCATTTCTTTCATTCAGAAAGCATGAAACTATTCATGGAATAATAATCGGGAACAATAAATATTCAAACCAAAGGAAAAACAAAAGAAAGAGTTTGGTAAGTGAAACTATTTTGGTAATAATAAATTAAAACACTGTTGGAATATAACCCTGTGATAGGCTGGCGACCTATCCAGTGTGTACCCCGCCTCTCACCCTGTGACAGCTGGGATAGGCTCCAGCAGACCCCTGTGACCCATGTGTGGATAAGCAGGTAAAGAAAATGGATGGATGGATGGATGGATGGATGTTGGAATATTCCAAATTATCACTCAGTGATTCCCCTTCAGGGTGATGTTACATGACCCTGAAGGGGAATGAGACCCTCATATAAATATAAAATCAAGTATATTATTACACATATTCTCAATATTTGGAGTACTTTTATTTTGAAATGCTACATCAAAATTTGCTCCTGGGTGTCTCTTGGGGGTGTGTACTACCACCCTGAAGTGGAGTCATCAAGAGATATAAATAGATATAGAAATCTTAAATGAAGTAAATTATAACACATAACCCCAATATTTGGAGGACCTTTGTTTTGAAATGCTACATAAGAATTTTCTGAAATGAGTGATGAGTCTCCAGCGGTCTCGAACTACATCCTGAGGTGGGAATTGGGAATTTCACACAAATTTAAGGTTTTGTTGGGTTTTTTTGTTTTTGTTTTTGTTTTCATTTTTCATTTTTACCCCAGGCGTTTATTTAGGATTACAAATTCATTTTTGTTTCTGTGTGATTGTATATTCTTACCCTTATATGCCATAGTTTCAGACTTAAATTTCACATGAAAAAACGCTCGTCTCCGAGCTCAGAATTTACCGTAGTGCTTCGTGTAAACACAAGTGCTCAGCTTTTACCGTAATGCTTCGTGTAAACACAAGTGCTCAACATTTACCGTAAAGCTTCGTTTAAACAGATACGCTCTGCATTTACCGTAATGACTCGTGTAAACAGATCTCGCGGAATTCAAGCTGCAAGCTGCTGCTGTTCGACTGTTGGATGACTTGAATAACACTACAACTGTTATACTTGTACAAGAAATTATGTTCTTTTATTTTCGATCCCAAATATGGAAAAAATATCACGACAAACCTAAATAAAAGATAGTTACATAAATATCGCCATGTGTAAACAACTTCTTATTCTCTGTTTTTCTTATAGTGTGCCTGCATGCGATGTCGTCGGGGGATCAAAGATTAGACCCGCCCCATCTGCATACTGCACTCAGGGGCTTCTCCACCTACTTAAAATCCATATAACTACTTCTGGAGACACGTTTTAAAAAGGCAGCCTTGTGGTAAATATGCCTTAATCAGGGAGATGATGGTTGACTTTAGGAGACCCAGGCTTCCCCTAGAGCCGGTCATCATTGGATGATAAACTGGACTGCCAACACAGATGCTCTCTGCAGGAAAGGACAGAGCTGTCTGTATTTCCTTAGAAGACTGGCAGTGACAGGCTGTTGTCACTCTCCTGTTCCACAGACAGAGATCGTTCCTCCTCCGTGCCATACGGCTCTTCAACACCTCACAGGGAGAGCGATAAACAGTGTAGAGTTCTGGACCTACACACTACTAAACCATGCACCCTAGACACAGTGTATACAAAACTGAAAGTGGCACAACTATATGTTGCACACTGTTACTGCACCACTGCATAGCCATACCGCAGGAACCACAGGATATAAATGTCTCATATTTTCATCGCACATTTTGACAAGCTGTGACTGTATTTCTATTTCTATGAGACTGGATTTTTAAAATCCTACCTCATTACAGATTTGCACATTATAGTCTTAGCACATTGTAGTTTTTGCATTTATATTTTCCTAAGACTTGCATGCCCTCATGTGTTTCCACTTTTGAGCTGCTGGAAATTTCTCCTGGAGATCAATAAAGTATCTATCTATCTATCTATCTATCTATCTATCTATCTATCTATCTATCTA
>BJFM01005636.1:0-10200 GCA_016586285.1 Arothron firmamentum
TATATATATATATATATGGGGCCCTGTTCACTGCAACTGTTACATAATCTGTTCCTCAAAATAGGTCAGCTGGACTTCTTTGTGGTCAATTGAACTGAAGAAGCCTCTTGGATGAGAGGCAAAACATCAAATAAGTCCAGCTGATCTATTTTAAGATGACGAGAAAAGTTCTCTTTACTTGGATTATTGAGAACACATTCTAACAGTTTTCCTGATTGTAGTGCTTCAGACAGTGAGTTGCCAGTGTGTGGTGAGCTCCAACCTGATGACGCACTAGGCTGCTTTCCTCACTTTGTCTAGGTTTCTGCATTCTTCAGACAGTGAAGATTCCCTCACTTATGCTGCCATTAAAAAAAAAACAAACATCTCCTTTGTAATGTAATAAGGTAATTGCATTGCAATTAAATTAAGAACCTAATTCACCACCATCACATGCCTATTCAGTTCAATTCAATTTTTTTTTTACGCTATTTATCTTGCAAAAATGCCTAGAGCATCATAACAACTGTTTTTTTTTTTTTGCAAGCTAAACTACAACGTAAAATTTACTTCTCAGCATCCAATTTAAGTAAATTTGTTAAAAGGCACGGAGAACTTGACAACTAAAGGTGTAAACTCAATTCAGAGTTGCGTCCATATTTCTATAAATGACGGTCTCCTGAGGTTTTGCTGTTGCACTGCACTGTATCAACCATTCTGTTCACTTAAATAAGAGTACTGTATGCAGGCAAGGACACCTAATCCATCAAAATTGATGAGACTTGCCAGTGTAACTGCGCGCATGTGTGGGTCTATGTGTGTTCCTTGCATAATTCTCATCAGGATTTTTTTAAAAATATGTATAATTAACATGAAGATAAGTCTTTGAAACCGAAGGTTGTTTATGGTTGTCTTAATAAAAATAACCTTAGACGAAAACTGTCGTATTTTATAATGGAAATGCAACATTTGAAGAAGAAAAATTTGAAGAAAAACAAAAGCATCTGTGTTGTTTTATGAGTTACACACTGTTCAGGCACTGCTCTGTAAACACATGGAGCACAGACATCATTTTACCTGTCATTGGCATTGGAAATGCCAAGGCTCATTCCAGTCATCCACTCAATTACTGCAGCTTCCTGTTTACTGTATATGATGGCAGGGTTTAAAACTGTATAAAACCCAGCTTGAACATTCAATCTGCAAACAGTTTTAAAGAAACTGGGCAAACGGTTTCTTTCCTAAAAAACATAGGTCTAACTGACAATTCTAAATTATTAAGCTCTTCACAACTGCAATGAAAATGTATTTTATTCCACTTTACTCTGTAAATCCTCTCAGTCTATCATGAGTTTAAATAATGTCCATACGCGTACTGTTGATTTTTGTAAGTTTGAGTAGAACAGCCGAAAACAATTGGCTTGTATTTATGAGGTTTCGGTTGGCTCATCCTACAAAAGAAATATCATGCATGGTATACTAAAAGTGCCCAAATTAAATAAATAAATTAGTACACCATTAAATAATTAATTAAATATGTCATTAATAAATTAAAATTGGAATTAAATTTATACATGTGTTATTAAATGTGTCATTAATTGATTAAAATTCCAATTCATTATAGGTACAAAAAAACCCCAACAACATATAATTATTAAACTATTTAATTAATTTATGGTATTGTGTTGCAGAGGATCATGAATTTATAACACATGATTGGTTACCCTGCACATCAAGTCAAGGCCAATCGATTCCATATAATAGCTTGATGAAGAGCTTGTGAACACATTCCAATACATTGGGTGGCACTATTCACCTCTACGTTTGTTTGAATGCTCTATTAAAAACTAAATTGGCAACTGCTAAAATCTAGTCTCGGTCCTCTAGCCTAGGGTGACCAGACATCCCGGTTTACCTGGGACAGTCCCAGTTTTGAGCCTTGTTTCCTGTGTCCCGGTGGATTTCAGCAGCCCCCATTGTCTGTCAGTGCATTCTAGTTGAAACTCATTGTCTTTGGCCCACGTGCATGTTAATCACACAGCTGTCATAACGATCTGTAATCTGAACCAGTTAAAAAGCTCCGCTTTTCTCCGTGTGTCTGTAGCTTCATGCTTATTAGTCCAAGAAACCAATTAGAATTAATTAAATAGTGAAATAATTGGATATACCATGAATTAATTATTAATTAAAATACCAATTCATTTTAGGTAAAAAAAACAAAACATATATAATTATTTCACTAAGTTTTTAAGAGCACATTTAATAACACATTTATATATTTAATTCCAATTGTATTTAATGACACTTTTAGTACTCCATACGGTTCACGCTATTCAAACATGCCTGGAAAATCAGTGTTGACAAGGCCATTTTAGCAGCAACAATAATTTTATTTCATCATCAGCAACAGTAATAACAAACGCCATCTTGAAACCTGCACTCCGAGAACACAGATCTGCTCTTCACCGCCAACACACCTTTGGGGGCACAGCCTTCAGTGTTGATGCTCCAACCCTCTGGAATTCCCTCCCCTGTGATATACTGTGTGGCCCACATATAAAATTCTCATTCTTCCTCACAGCAACCCAGATTCATGGCTACCATCACGGTAATATACCCTGACACACTGCAATAAGTGATAGTTTTAAATTGCTTAAACTATATAATTTCAAAAGGATAACTCAAGTTAAAATGAGCATTTTTAAATGTCATTTAAAAATATTTTAGTTTAAGAAAAGATCAGGGTGTTTAAAATCTGATAATTACAAACTTCATGTTTGCCATGAGAGGAACAGAAAGACGAAGCTTTATCTCTTTATCTCATTTGCCAATCTGCGCTGCATAAAAGCCTCAGACTTTGACTCACTCAGTGCCAGATTGTTCTCTGCAGTAATGCGAGTCTTTCCAGCATTTTCTTCCTGTCTGCCTGCCCGGTTCCGATCCTGCTTGTTCCTGACCTGCCTTCGCTTCCTGATTCCCCGTAAACCTGCCTGTCCTCCTTCCCCGACCACAAGCATGAGCACGTGCTGTTTGTCTGCTGACCCTGCCTGTCTTTGACTACTCTGCATCATCTGTTTCCCAGTAAACCTGACTGCTTTCGATTCCTGACCACAAGACTTTGCTTCCTGCCTCACCACAGTCGGCTTGACCAGTGTTTGTCTCCAAGCGCGGGCATGCAGCCTTTTAAACACTGCTTCAGATAAGTTGTCTGCTCCCAGCCCGCTCGCTATATTAGCTCCAGGCGAGCTAACAGACTGTCAGTTCCCGCTGTCCTTCACAACCTTCAATAAAGCTGTTTAATTCCTGATTATGCTGCCCTTGGGTCCTTACTCAGCAGGTGACATATAGAATGGAATCGTCACCCACTACGAACAGAGGGAAGTCTCAGTGCTGAAAAGCTATGGTGCATGGGACACCTTCAGGATCTTGACGAAAGGAAGAGGCTTGTGGTACACTGTTGGAATAGTAGACTATTCATCTTGTTTTTGTAGGTCAAAAAGGCCAAATAGTTCCTGAAAAATAATGAGTCTTACGTTTACTTATGACTTGTCATACATGTTCTCTGTAAAGATATTCAATTTTTTTATTTAGTTTTTCAAATAAGCTTAATCTGGAGAAGAAAAGAAAAAAAAAAAACACAATCCAACCAGCCAGTATATTAACATGCTAGAACTGCATTTTGGTTTTAATTAATACACCAGTTGTAACAACATTTGTGCAGCCTCAAACTATTCCAACATGGAAGGTCTCCTGTATGGAATCCTGATAGGCACCAAAGAAACACTCTTTTGCATTCAATTAGTTCCTTTGCAACCCAACCAGCCAAGGCAACTGAACACCCCCTGGAGTCCAGCTCTGCTCTAGGTTTCTTTCAGCAGGGCAGTTTTTCCTGCCCGCTAATGCACCTTGCTCGCTCTGGAGAGTTCAGTTGGTTTTCTTCTGATTGTGCCAAGAGCTTTGGGGCGCCTTTGGCGGTCATTTAGCACCTTACAAATAAAAGCTGATTTGAAGATTTTGTCTGTCAATTGGACTAAATAATAAGCGCAATCCATTTAGCGCAATTACCCTCAAGAATATGTCAAACAGGCATGCCAGTATATTTTTAGGAGTAGATGCAAATAGATTAATTTTGTGCACGCAATGTGATTTATCAACCCTGAAACAGATTGCGTTGATTAATTTTGCTTCTTTATTTAACACTTGGAACTACAAAGAACTGACTCATGATTAAATGATAGCAAAGTTCTGAGCAGAAAGGAGGAAAGATGTGTTCAGGACAGTCTAGTATATTATGATACACCTCACTGTGATTTGCATTTTCACTTCAGAGTGTGTGGTATGGCTGTTGATAATGGGGTGTGACATAGCAAAAAACATACAGCATAACGGTGCTGCTTCCAAAATTATCCAATAAACTACTTTGGGGTTAAACATTTTTGCACTAATGAGTGCCTGTTGTAAGTATACTCATAAACTATGTATACTCTTGGTATACACACATGCTTTTACATCCACATATACAGTATAATAAAATAATAATTATTATTAGAAGTAGTATTAATAAGTCAAAGGATCAAGTGTTTCATCGGAATAAGGAATTTTAAAAAAATGACCTGGAAAGAATTTTTAAAGAAAAAATGAGCTATCCAGCTACTGCATATCAGTAAAGGTGAACTTAAGACCTAGTGCACAGATGTTTATACCATGAAATGCTATACCCCCCGGGCACCAGGGACATGTAGAGGATGACGACACACCCCTTGAATTTCATTCAGGTGGATTTAGACACTTCTTGAATGTGAAACAAACCTTTAGTATTCATTTAAAAAAATGTCAAAGAAGATAAGGCCCCTGAGGTTCAGAGCAGGTTGAAACTGGATCACTTATTCAAACAAGATGAGAGCAGATATGAAGTATACAGGCATACACACAACACATTGGAGTCAATTACTTCAACCAGTGGAGCATTATATGCGGCTAGCAGACCTGTGATAAAAGCAATGCCTATATTACTGCTGTTATTTTGAAAGCATGTAAACAGACTTATTTACCAACTGAATGACTACCTTATTAACCTAACCAGAAGCTCAGCCACCTATTCAGATATGTTCATGAATAACTGAAACTTGCAAAAATCTCTTAACTCACACTTGCTAAGTTTTGGGCTTAATGTTCTCCGCAATTGTTGCTCCTGTGAAGTAGCAATTTGGTCTTATTTTAACAGATGTAAATGTATTTCAAAACCAAATGAGATATTTTGCAAATTGTATTCTAAAGGTTCAGTAAGGTCCTACTGTTTGAATTGTGTGTACACTGACAGAAAGAACCCTGTATTCAGTGTACGGGTTACAGAGTGTTGTATCCTACTAGCTTGTGCTCATTAATTATCATGATTGAAATCCAAGATTAGGCTAAGTTTTAATGTAACAATAACAAATACCTAGCCTTGCAGAGAAGAGATTACAACAACAAATAACAAATATGTCCCATTATTAATTTGAAGGAAAAAAGGGTGGTGTAATACAACAACCACTGACAAGTGGAATATGGTTATCACTTTACATGTACATGAGAATTTGGAATTCTGTTATTCCAAATGTAAGGGGCCGTGTATGAATTTCAATTCAAATCGTGTTCCTCACATTGTCTCTTGAAACATTTCATTTTTGGGGGGAAGGGGGGGGGGTCCATGTACAACATAAAATACAAATGAAATTGACATTGTATCAATAAACATTCAATTTTGGAGAGTATTTAGATGTGCAATGCAAACTGTGAAATCAAAGCTTGTTCCTTTATCCAACTTGATGAATTAATGAATGAAAAAGTGGAGGAAGTGGAGAGCTAAAATCAGCCTTCATAGTAAAAGCTGCATGTTTGAAGCATATTGGCTACAGCAATCAATTGAAGAGGGGGAAAATGAAATTAATATAATAATAATAATAATAATAATAATAATAAAATTTATTTATTACACACTTTCCACTTTGTGAACGAATCTCAAAGTGCAAAATACATTAAAAAGTCAGACAACATCAAAAAACAAGGAATCATCTGATAAAATCACAAGAAAAAAAATCAGAAAACCAGATCAGATAAAATTAAAAAAAAAAAAAATCAAGCAGGAAAAGCTTTGCGAAAAAAGGAAAGTTTTGAGTCCTTTTTTAAAAGCATCTACTGTTCGTGGGGCCCTCAGGTGGTCAGGGAGGGCATTCCACAGTGGGGGAGCAGCGGCCTCAAAGGCCCTGTCACCCATGGTTTTGGGCAGGTGCAGTTGGCACGATCGGGTTCTAGCTGAGGCATGTGGGGTGAGAAGTTTAGTGAGGTAAGTGGAGGCTGCAGCGTACAGACAGTGATGGGTGTGCAAGAGGATTTAAATGCGAAAGTGGACGAGGAGCCAGTGCAGGTCGTGAAGGATGGGAGTGATGTGCTCATGTTTACACACCTTCATCAAGACCCGGGCAGCACTGTTTTGAACATATTGGAGCCTTTGAAGGCTCTTGTCAGGGATCCCGACGAGGAGTGCGCTACAATAATCCAACCTGGAGGAGACAAAGGAATGGACGAGCCTATCAGCAGCAGGAAGGGAGAGAGATGGCCGAAATTTGGTGATGTTACAAAGGTGAAAGAAGGAAGTCTTGCAGATATGGTTGATGTGATTGTCAAAGCTAAGATGGAGGTAAAACCGGACCCCAAATTAGTCACAGAAGGAGAGAGGGAAAGGTTGTGGCCGAGAAATGAGACGGAGGAAATGAAGTGTGGGTTTTTTTGAGGAGAGGCTTGATGATAGCGGTTTTGAGGCTAACTGGAACATGACGGTTTGAAGAGAAAGATTAATTATGGTTGTCATTAATCGACAGAGTGACAGTGAGCTTTTAGTAGAGGAGAGGGGAAAGGGTCAAGGGAGCAGGTGGACAGTATGGATTTACTGATGATTTTTTGACCTCCTGCTGCCCTGGAGGAGAGAAGTGAGACAGGAGCTGTATAGTGGATGAAGTGACAATTGATGGAACAGAACTATTAGCATCGGAGAGAGAGGAGCGAATATTATGTATTTTGGAGGTGAAGAAATCTAAGAATGCGTTGCACTGTGTGTTAGGTTGTGGTGTGGTGAAGTTTGAGGTTTGAGAAGGTGTTTGACAGTGGAGAGGAGTTGTTTAGAGTTACCTGGGTTATTATTAATAATGTTGGAGAAGTGTGCTGACCTGGCTTTTTTACAAAATTCTCTGGCGTTTCTTTTCCGTCAATGTTCCCGGTAGGCCAGCTTATGTACTGTCAGCCCTGATGTAACATAGGTCCGCTCCAAGACTCGGCCAGTCCTTTTTAACAGTCTCAGCTCCTCTGTGAACCAAGGGGCTGAATGGGAGAAGGTGACTGCCCTGGTTGCGTCTAGTGAAGCATGAAAGTCAAGGATGGAGAGATTGTGGTTATAGAAATCCAGAAGGTCATTTACTGATGTAGATAGAGGAGGAGAAAGAAGCTGGAGATGCTGATTGAGGGAGGTAGAATCATTGTTCTTTAAATTCCTGAAGGATATAGGACGTTGTGGCTTTGCAAGGGGTGAGGGGAATGAGATCCTAAGGTGACTGCATAGTGATCTGAGATGTCGATGTCCTGCATGCAAAGGTCTGAAATTTGGGTGCAGTCTGTGTTAACCAAGTCCAATGTGTGGACCTTAGTATGGGTGGGACCAGCAACACATTAAAGGAGGTTGAGGCAATCCAGGACCTGTTTAAATTTAGCAGCCCATCGACAGGAAAAAGAATCCATATGGATGTTGAAGTCCCCCAGTACCAAAATGTTAGAATGTGAGGTGCAGAGTGAAATGAGGAAGTCATGAATTCCAGAGAGAAATGATGGATGTGGTTTTGGGGGACAATAAATGAGTGCTATGGTTGCAGAGGTTTTGTGATGCAATGTAATATAGTTGCAATTAAAAACCAGATGCTCAAAGGTGGGGACATGTAGAACGAACAGTAGAGAGGCTTGAATGGTGCTGTGGTAAAAAAAAAACAACAAGGCCACCCCCCTGGCCAGTGGTCCGGGCCTTACTAAGGTAGTTATACCCAAGGGGGCAGGCCTCAGTGAGGACAGAGTAAACCTTAGGCTGTTTCCAGCAGAGAATATCAATTCCCTTGTCCATGATGTGGTCATTTATGAGTCCAGCTTTGTTCCTCAGTGACTGAACGTTGAGTAATTCCAGTGTGGAATGGCTTGCAAAGTCCAAACCAGTTAGGGAGAGAAGGGCGCTGCAATCCACTCCAAGTTTTCTGACCATCTGACCAGAATAACGCTTATATTTAGTGGAGCACCGGTGTTCTGAAGACGCCATTGTTGTGGGACTGTACAAACTCTTAGACTGTATATAGCTGAAGCAATTAACATAATTCATAAATGAATGCTGTAAACGGTAAAAAACGGTAAAAAAAAAAAAAAGGATCCTCTCCCACGGTCATTTCCAGTTACCAACAGGGGCGCTGGGAGTCAGGTGAAATATTAAGATATTGCTGAGCCCTTATCATATACTGAAAATTTCAACCAATTGACATAAAGTATATAATCATGGCTGTTCAAAGTGATTTTCTGTGTGTCTACATTTTTCTGTTTATTTATTAACTTTACAAACATTCTTCTTTTTTTTCTTTTACTAAATGAACTTTCATTATTGAGTTAGTCAACCAACACAATATTGGAAAAATCCTGAAGAAGAATTTATCAAGGCTCAAGTACTTTAAGGTTGCCCCTGGCCTCTGGCAATTTGTTGGGAAATTGTATTTATTTCAATTCAAAACCCACTGCTTTTTTTGTGAAGGTTGATTCCAACGCTCGATTTCCTTGTTTAATTTTAATTGTACAAGTTGGCTTAAGGAACAAGTGGACACTTTGATTAGCCGAATTGCAGTGCACATCTTAGTTTAAGATTAATTAAGATTAATTAAGATTGCATGTACTATGTATAGGGAATCACATTTTGTCAATGCATTTTGATGGCTTCATTGCATACTTGTGTGGATCTGGAAAATGCTGTCAGTGCATACAACTGCATTTCTCTCTCTCTCTCTCTCTCTCTCTCTCTCTCTCTCTCTCTCTCTCTCTCTCTCTCTCTCTCTCTCTCTCTCTCTCTCTCTCTACCACTCACTTAAATAGTTGTTAATACGTTACAACAGTCAAATTGGAGGGTAGGCGCATGAAGGGTCGCCATTTCGACCCGAATTGGCTAATTGGCTAGAGAGGCCAGCCTAGGGATCTGGCGTCACTCTGCGTCCGCGCGCGCGCGCGCACGCGTCTGTGTGTGAGAAAGAGAGCGAGAAAGAGAGAGAGACGTGGATTTCTATAGCCAGTTATGCACACTTACACAGTTTGACAGCGGTTTGACAGCAACTTTTCCAGAAAAGAGCGCACCGCGCAGACGAATATCTCTTCTACCGGTGAGTGTGCGTTAAAAGTAGGGAAGCTGCTCCGACTGTATGACATAAGCTTTTTATTTTCACCTGCACAGAGTAACTCTGGAAGATAGTTGTCCGTCTTGTGACCCTAAATGTTGAAGGGAAAAGGGGGATGGTCCTTCAGTTAAAAACATAAAACGGCAAATTTTGACGAGTTCGAGTTTGCCACTTTTTTTGCATGCCACCCAGCACCACACGTTTCATATCCCATACTTATCTTGATGAGTAGCTTTGGCGTGATTGCGACCAGCAACACTTTCTGCTGCCAAAAGTGCGACTGCGACAGAGTAAATGCAGGACAAACTTCTCAAGCAAGCTAAGACGTCCTCAAACTTTTTTTTTTCTCCCCATGAGATATTAGTTTTCAAACTTTTAAACATAAAATTCCTAAAAGTTTTCTGCTTTACAGAAGAGAGCGCTCACTCTTTTTCTGTATTACATGTGTGGAAAGAGGGATTAAAGGTGGTCTGCATGATGCTGGATTGCACAAAACTGGTGACTCCATTTATGAATCTGTTTTACTGTAGATATACTGAATTGTTTGAAAGCACACTAGACCTTAAAATAAGCACATTTTCCCCATCACTGTCATGTTAAAATTTACCGTCCTTGACTGTGTGAAGGACAAGGGCTCAAATACCAGCATATACATATACAATACAGCATATAAACCGTTGACTCTTAATGTGTGCGAGCCCTGGTGATCTGTAAATTTTTTAACTGTTTGTTATAAGGTGGTGGTGGGTGAGTGGCGGGGGGGGGGGGGGGGGGGGGG
>BJFM01005636.1:10259-22671 GCA_016586285.1 Arothron firmamentum
GCCTCAGCCAGCAGCTGCAGCACACACACGGGCGCACACACACACACACACACACACACACACACACACACACACACACACGCGCGCGGGGTCTCAAAATTCAAGTTTAGCTACGAGTTGATGACATTTTCCAAAGAATGATCAGTTGTAGCCCTTTTAAATAAGTACAGAAGCAGACAGTTTATAAAAATCAAATAATATAAAGTTGCTTTTTCAGCTATCCTGCTGCTTATGTTGCCCATGTTCATACAGTACTAACGTGACGTGTTTTCAGTTTAAAAATTAACGTTTATCATTTACACACAGTTTTGCTGTCCTGCCATGCTGTTTTTCATTTGAATGCTTATACACACACACACACACACACACACACACACACACACACACACACACACACACATATATATATATATATATATATATATATATATATATATACATACACACACACACACACACACACATTATCCTCTGCTTATGTTTGTTTATTTCTTCACAGACAGGAGATAAAGTTTTCCATTAACTTTAGTCAAACTGAAGCGTGGCAAAGACTTTCGAGCACATCCAAGATCAGCTGCACAGGAATGGTCGATCAATTGACACTTGGTGAGGAGACCTTCTACACCAACCCCTGTCGTCATGCCAATCGTGGCGTGTTACCAGGAATCATGGTAGCAGACACGTGCATCTATAATCACCATAACCCTTACTGTGGGCTGATGGTATCCTCCTCCCCTCAAACTTCTGAAGATGACCTCAGTGACTCACCCAGCCCTATCTCTTCTATCTGCTCAAGCCCCGAGTCCTCATCACCAACGCTGAAGCACCTCTTCAACTGCAGCTATGGAAGCAGAAGTGGCTGCAGCAATGGGAGCTGTGGTTCATCAGTGGGAGACAGCCACGATAGTTTGCTGGACCTCATCTTCTCACAGGCCCCTCTCATCACCTCATTAAGTTCAGATGGCATCAGCAGCCCCCATTCTTCACCATCAGCATCATCACTACGGTCCACACCTGCCTGTTTGTCATCTCCAAACCCTTTTTTACCTGTAGGTCTGACCTGGGAGACCAAGGGGCACCAGCAACCGAAAGAGGATTGTCATGAGTTCCCTGTCTTTTTGGATGACATGCAGGATCCCACAGCTGTTCTCTTTCAGCCTACTTTAGAGGAGATTGAAGAGTTTCTAGAGGAGAACATGGTGTCAAAAGAAGAGGACAAAAGTGATGAAGCAATTTCCACAACGCGTGAGAGTGCAGAGGCAGACAATTCCAGGACTTTATCGGTAGAACCTGCACCAGCATCAGGGAACTCTGATCAGACTGTACCTGTGGCAAATTCTCCCATTTCTTCTTGCACAGAGAACAAACTGTCAGATGTGGGCAGCTCACACTTAGCAGTAGATGTAATCTGTACACCTGTTTCCAGTTCTGTTTATGGTGAAAACGACAGAATCAAACAGGAGGATTATGCATCAGCTATGACAGCAGTTATTAGTGATGCGCCCAGTGTGCCGGTCATTCTACAAATCAAGCCCATACACATCAAACCGGAACCCACCACCAGTGCCATATCAAACACCAGTGCTCAGCAAACCCAGAAAATAGAAACCCAGCCAAGTCAGACCCAGGGAGACATCAAAATTGCCCAACTCCTAGTCAACATCCAGGGGCAGACCTTTGCTTTGGTGCCTCAAGTGCTTTCAGCAGCAAACATTATTGGATCAAAGAAAAATGCAGCTTCGTCTAAGTTTGTCCGGATTGCGCCGGTGCCAATAGCTGCAAAACCCACGGGGCTGGAAGAAGGTGGATTTGCCGGAAGTTCTGCTGCAGGAGTTTTTGCTGGAAGCCAAAGATACCAGAAGAGTGCTGTAGCAGACCTGATTAAAATGCACAAGTGCTCTTTTCCCGGTTGCAATAAGATGTACACCAAGAGCAGCCACCTCAAAGCCCATCTGCGGAGGCACACGGGGGAGAAACCTTTTGCCTGCACATGGCCTGGCTGTGGATGGAGGTGAGCATTTAAAGCAATAACATTAAATGGCTACAAAAGTATATATGCTGAGAAAAATACAGTATGTATCCTGTGCAGATCAAAATTTGGATAATTAACTGATAACAGTGTATAGAGTTAAAAAAAATGTGACTAAATGTAAGTGGAACATTCATAGTAGCATTGCATTGGCTGTGTGAAATAATCTGTTTATGTTCTCGAGTGACGTCAATAACAAGGATCATGAACTTCTGCTATGGTATCATAAAGTAGAACTTATTACCTGTATGTTGACAACAGCGGTGCATGTAGGCTTTGAAGAGATATTTAGAGTGCGGCACATTTCTTTGACATTCATGTATTTTTAATGTACTGCAATTTTGAAATGTGACCTTGCTGTAAAAGCATAGGAACAGCATCAAACTATGCTTTATTTTCAACTAAAACACACACTTGGGCATAATAATACTGTAGTTACATAACAATGAGTCATAACATTGACACATGCTCATGACCTACAGAAAGAAGACACAGATAATTGATAGCAGCTTTAGTCATTATTATCTGAGAGTGTGTACTTGTGACACATCTGTATCCTCACCCTCACACACAGGCACAGCAGTGACTTTGGTGACATGAGTTGATATGTTGCTATCCCTGGTGAAACTTACAAAAGCTATAACACTTGAGTTGGGGAATGCCTGTGTTCAATTGCAGTATTGTGAAAAACACAAATGTTGCAACTGATGCAATGACTTACTCATGAAAGAGACTGTTTTACAAAAATAATAAATTTTTTCAGGATGTTACACATTAATTGATTGAGAGGTTCAATTTAAATTGAAAAGGAAACAATTTATCTACATCAAAATGTAACACTCAAAGGTTTTCAAAGTAATTTATGACTCTGTGCGTCCCCCTTTGTGTATTTTTGCAGCATGCTAAAGCTATAGATTAGATAGACCACCTTTTGAAGTTTTTTGCTTACAGACTTTGACCCCTACTCATAATTGCAAGTGTTTGCTTACTGCCTGCAACTACTTCTCATATCTAGATACACACTAACACAATACACCAATACCTGGGTGATATGTCAGATTATTGGTTTTTAAAACCTTTTCCTTCAGACTAGCACAAAATACATTTTCTGTCATTGCAGAAGTGCACCTGGGTAAAAGATACACATTTTTCATTAAAGAGTATGATAGATGAGTCTGTCTTCACCACATTTTAGTGTGTTGTATATATTTTGAGGATACAGACATATGTACAAAAAATGAATTAGATTAATATTTGTTAAAGGCCTATGTTTAAAAAAAATACCTTAGGGTGGTGTGTCAAAAAGTGATAAAAATGTAGCTTCTACATGAGAAAATGAGGTTGTTTGTGCACTGACCACTGTTTTTTGTTTTGTTTTTTTGGCAATGACATGACATCGAAAGCTGTTTTGCTTCTAAATTAGCAAGGAGATCTTGCCAAATATAACACCATAACTGAAAGTGTTGATGAGGTTTCCTGCATGGGTGATCAGACCATTGTGCATGAATCAGCTTTCCAGAGATCCTTTGGAATGCATATCAGAAAAGCTTAAATATCTATCTATCTATCTATCTATCTATCTATCTATCTATCTATCTATCTATCTATCTATCTATCTATCTATCTATCTATCTATCTATCTATCTATCATCTATCTATCTAACTCCTCTCCAGTGTGTCACAGATTTCTCTTAAGAAGATGCACAGACATCATACACTTAAGATAGGTAGTGGAACTTAAACTTATAATTAATGCTTATAGTATAGTTGGCAATTGAATCCGCAAAATATGAAAAATACAACTGAAATTTTCATCTCCTTTTGGTGAAACTTAACATTAACCTTAATACTCAACATCATTAGGTCAAGAAATCCTCTGAAAGACAAAAGTAATACACAAACAAACAGAAATGGGCATTGCCCACACTGTAATTAAGTGTAGATGTGATTGCAGATTTTACAGCACTGTGACAAATTAGTGCTACTACAACTACTAACTGTTTATTATGACCTAGCTTGTATTGTATTGTAGGCTGATTAATTTTAGTATCATAGCCGAACAATGTGGCTTTGTGGTGAGACAGTGGTCACAGGTGTTTTTTTTTTCTTTTTTGAAGCTCAACTTTAACACATTAATGACCATTTTCCTCCAACAAGGCAAACTTTCCTTCTCGGCTTTTTACAAAAATATCCAAAAGATAATAAGAATGTCAGACTGATATCCCTGCTCTTGAAAATATGCCTCATATTTGGTCTATGGTGCAGTTTACCCTTATTTTTACATGCTTTACTGATGTACACCAACACACACAAAGAGATATGTGGCTGCAGATTGCTGAGTGGGCCAAAAATAGTCTGAACACATGACTTGTGCTAAATATGGGCTGACCCTTAATTCACTCTCTATGTATGCATATTAAGTTTCCTCTTAATAGTAAACTTACTTTTACCTTACCAGGTGGCAGGAAAAAAATTTTGGAGTCATTAACTGAAACAGAGGGATAATGTGTAATTGTTCTTAGCAAATAATCCAGAATGTGAGTAGCAATTCTTAGATCTAACGTTCAACAATATTATGCCATGAAACAAAAATCAACATATAATGCTTTCCATGTTCTTTGGATCTAATTCGACATTTATTGCAGTGGAGTCAAATCTAAATATCATCTCAACATCCATGTACTTATTTATATGCCACTCTTGACTGACAGACATTAATATGAATATAAAGAACAACTGCAAGAAATTGCAAATAAAAGCAATTTCATCTCCTGAATTATACCTGCAATAAAAATAGCATTTCTGTTCAGCATAGGATTAAAAAATATGTATTTTACCCCGAATCAAAAATGAACTATTCATTAGTTTTTCTGGTTCTTTTTTTTGAAAGTGGTATTAATTCAACAAATAACAACTTGTTTCTGTATTCTGGCAGGTTCTCCCGGTCTGATGAGCTCTCCCGACACCGCCGTTCCCACTCTGGCGTAAAACCCTACCAATGCATTGTCTGCGAGAAGAAGTTTGCACGCAGTGATCACCTGTCAAAACACCTCAAAGTCCACCGCTTTCCAAGAAGCAGCAGAATGAGTCGCTCTGCAAACTGATGTTAAACAGAGGGATGCGGATGTGAGGGATGAAGGGGAGGGGGGTGTAAGTCCACAAAGCTTTTTGAAGGGATTTCCCCTTTTTTTATTACTGTGTTTGTTTATGTCCAAATTTAATGCTTGACGTATGTTCGTAGTACTGTGATAATTTATTTTGTAGTGAGGAAAAGACTGTAAAACTCAAAAGCTGTTACTTGACACGACACCTTCGGGTGGAATTATTTCTTGTACATTTCATTTTGTGAAATATTTTAAGTTGTTTCATTAAAAAAAAAAAATTAATTATGATTACTTGCTATTAAAAATATTTTGCACTTAGTGGCATGCAAAAAAAAAAATACAAAGCTATGTAACTTTTTTTTACCATTCATTTTTCATTTTCATTACCATTCTTTTTTGACTATTCTTTTTTTTAACCATTCTTTTTTTTTTTTTTTTACTCCACACAATCAAATACGGTTTAAGTATGATGAAAAATATGTTGTACAAAATGCTGTAGCTACTTGGAAGTATTGGAGGCTTTCTTTAAGTCCTGAGTGGAGTAATAGATCCTTTAACATTCCTTCAGCTTTAAGTAACCATTGCCTTTGAATCATGTTGCAGTGATTGAAAACACATGTTGAATTACTGCTTGCCAACAAAGATCAGGTCATTATGTAATTTGCAACTGACGCACAAACCTTTTGGGTGGCTGCCCAAAGTATTCAGTGATTTTGTGTATCGCTGTTTTGTTGACAGCTTTTTTTTTTTTTTGGTCTCCCCCATTTGTAATCATAAAACCCGAATATTCCTTCCTTGTTTAATAAGATACTGTCCAATTTTACAAAATGTTTCACAAATATTTGCTATAAAACTCAGGTTGCCCATTAATGAAAAGGAAGAGTGTGCTGATTCTCTTGCTGTTCATGCATATTTTTAGCTTTACTTAATAAGTTTTAACTCACATCACCTAAATAAAAATGGGAAGAGGCAATTATGCGGGCTAACACACTGCTAACTTTGGTAAACATTCGTCAGTGTAATTACTATGAGGCATACTAAAACCAATGAGAGATGTTTTAGAATGTATGTAATCAGAAGCTATTATTAAATAAATGACGTTAAAACAATCAAGTAAAATAATGATGTGCCTGTGAATACTTTCCCAAAAGCACAATAAACTGTCCTTGGTTTACAGTGATTTACATAATGTCTCATCTTGTAAGGAATATGGGCTTTTTTTTTTTTGGCCTTTATCTTTGTGTAATTTTGTCCATAGGTAATCATTTGATAGGTGTCCATAGGTAAACATTTGAATTAATAATAATATCTTCATTATTAATTAGAGAAATATGAAGCTTTAAAAGAAAACTATTATTTTTTTTTATAGCAGAACCTGAATGTATGGAGGACATTTTTTCATGCCTCGTGCATTCCTTCCATATAGTTGGAACAGATACTTTGCCAAATGGGCATCGTTTGTGAGACTGTGAATGTGTGTAAATACAGTATGCTCATCTGAGAGTCAAAGTAATCAATTTAACTCGTCATGTCTTTAATTGTGAAATATATTTTTGAATGTAAAACAAAAAACAAAAAAAAAACAACGTGTGCTTAAATTAACTTTTTTTGTCAGGTATTTACATAAGACATTTTTAAAATTCTCATGTTTCAAATTTAATTTGTGGATCACAATATATTCTATTGTGTAATATGTGTGATCTTCCAGTTAAGCATGTCTAAATACGCTGAATGTGTTTTATGAAACATGAAAAGGACGAGCATGCAAGGCATAAAGGCTGGGGATAACAATGAGTATCTTTAGCTTTAGCACTTTTTGTTGGGAAAGCTAAAGATACTCATTGTTATGCCTTACCAGCATATCTCACAAATGGGAATGAAAGAAAGCACATTCTAATAGTGTGCAAATGTGAAAAAAAAACGCAAAAAACATTAAGCTTTTGGTTGAATTCGGTAATTTGATATATGAGAAGTCTGTTCAGGCCTGTGTTTTTGGCAAAATCTAGAAGTGCAGCTTGCAAGTAACCATGGTTGACAGAGGAAAAAGGATTTTCTGTCATTTCTGTAGTTATCAGATAATTCAAGTAATCATATAAACAACATAATATACTATGCCTAACCTGATAATCTGATTAATTTCATTCTTTCACATCTGCACATAATAAAATAAATTAATAAAAAAATAGGAAATCGGAGTGATATAGCCCCAACATGACCAGAAGGCAACAGACAACAACCATGTTGAGCAGCAGCATAAAATCGACAGAGACCCCTCTTGCTCTTCACCCTCGAGTCCTACTTTACTGTATATCTTCATACTCTCAAAAAAATTGATAAATGGGCAAAATAGGTAAACCAAGGCTTATGATTATCAGATTTCCGAAGTGCATGCAAATGCATCAGATTGATTCCTGTATTTTACCCCAGGTATTTTTATGGTTGTGTAAATTATGGATTTAATATCAAGGAGCAAATGGTGCATCTAATTGTCTAGTGTATTTAAATCCACTTCCTCTACCTTTCCATAGCAAATTGTCTCCATAAGGCATCTATCATCTAGTCCTCATGATAATTATCCTAGTGATATTGTGCTAGTTTTAATTAGTAGATTAGCTTTACATTTTAAGTAGATTAGCTTGACTAACAACAATGTGATCATCACTGGGATTTTGTGTGTGGAAAAAGGGGGCGTTTCAGCAGCCGAATGTGTGTGTGTGTGTGTGTGTGTGTGTGTGTGTGTGTGTGTGTGTGTGTGTGTGTTCTTTTGATTTGATTTGTGGCTTCAGATGGTACCGATTACGCCTGTAAATGCTTGCAATTCTCTTTGTCTCTCTCTTTGTCTCTCTCTTTCTCTCTGTCTCTCTCTGTCTGTATGTCTCTCTCTCTCTCTCTCTCTCTCTCTCTCTCTCTCTCTCTCTCTCTCTCTCTCTCTCTCTCTCTGTCACATTTACATTCTGCTTAAAGCTGAAAATAACTACGGGATAAAATGGATGGAAATATACCTCTTGTGGCACTACTGATCACTCTCAGATATACATAAGATGAGTAAAAAAATTTCGTAGATGATCATTTTATTCTGTTCAATGTTTTGACAACTTTGCTGTAATCCTTTTATAGATTTTAATAGAACAATAACCTGCAATATAATATATATAACACAATTGGACTTTATTTGTGCTTTAGAAAAACATTAATTTATACTGCTTTTTATGTCCCACACAAAAATAAGAAAAAGATGAGTTTATTACAAAATAACAACAATGAACCCCCAAACAAATGCCTGTATTAATTACACTTAACCAAGATGGTATACAATAAAACAGCTGATTTTTAAAATCAATTGCTACCATTCACGTAAAAGATGCTCCCGCATAAAACTGCTAAGTGTGTAAAGTTTATTATATTTGACCCAGCTTTTCACATCAGCCCCTTTTTAAATTTCATTAATCCATGGTTGCACTAAAATGACCCTGTTGAAATATTCCTTAAAAAAAAAACAAAACAAAACAAAAAAAAAACTTGCAGGGTATGACTCTTGAGATTCCCTGGAAGGGGCAGGAGAAGTGAGTGAAGAATACTGAATGGTAGAAAACACTTGTAGCTTTTTGCACAAAACCTGATATGTTTAGGCCAGTGTGCAGCTGCAAATTTCTTTATGCAATTTATACATGCTGCACTACGTAAATGGAGCAAAACTAATCTTTGCCTGTTTGATCTACATCACTGAGGTCACTACAAGGTGTCTGCGGGTGGATGAGTTCATAAGATCAAGGAGCTCAGGCGCTCATCACGTTGGGATTGGAGCATGACACACAAACCTGGACTAAAGAATATGAAAAGATTCTTCTAACAAATATAACACTTCAGTTTAGCAACTTTTTAAAATTCAGCATGGTGAAAACAACATCTGATGAATATGGATGTGGTAATTTTGCTCTCACTGTAGACCTAGTCCTCATGTGAGCCTCTGTAAATTCCATCTGTCCTCAAACTGGCATCTCTGCTCTGAAAGTCATTCCAATCTAGTGTTTAGATAGAAAACGCTTTGAGTTACTATCAATTCAGTGAAAATAGTTTAAGCAGAACTTTAATATGGGGCAACCAAACCATTTTTAATATTTGCAGAGTGGGAGACATTTTTAGGATAGCTTTGAAAGAAAGATGATTTTTTTTAACACAGTTGGAAAAAGACCCATGAGTGAGGACACTGTTAGTGTTTTTGAATAACAAGTTAGAACCTGGCAATGTTGTTTTGGTCCTCCAATAATAATAATTTTACTTCTTTACCAGAAAACTTTAGTATAAAACAACACATGATAAAATGATGAGTTACCAGTCAGGGTGAAATGGTGCTCATGTTAATGGAACCCCTGACTGTTTTATACTGTCATTTGTAATCATGTAATATAGCAGGACAAAATATAGGACTCTCAACACCTTCAACTCTTCCATTTTAAGCTCTGAATTCTCAATAGTGCCACCAAGTAGTCCCATGGAAAATTTCCTTTTGATGTTTGGAAAATGTATTCCTGCCCTTCTTGCGTACACTTTCCCCATTTGAGAGACGAGAAAAAAAACACGACATCGTTTCTTACAAATGTGATGTTGTGTTTTTCAACATTCTATGTACACATAACTCTTCACTGTAACTGATATGATAGAAGGTGTGTGGATGATTTATATAAGTCTAGACCCTCTTATATAAATATAACCAAGTCATATGTGGCTCATGTGTAAGATAAATGGAGTGTTGTTAAAGTGGCAAGCAAAGCAGGGTTGTTGTTTTTTTTTTTACCTATGTTAAAAATAAGTGCCTCAAAACATTTTTCCTTAATATTTGCATGACTGCAGCAATTAAATATAATGAAATATGTAAGTAATGTGTGAATTAAAGACTTGTGTGAAAGGTGGGGGGAAATCAAAGTTGAAATCACCCTTTGAAAACCTTTAAGCCTCTGAGAATTTGTATCCCTGAACTTGGAAATTTCACTTGTTTCAACATACTCAGGTTTAATGTACATGTTCCTCAGTCAGATTAAAGATGAAATTTTTTAACCATTAATCTGTCATGCATGTTTATTCTTGACTGAAAATAAACCCACGTCGGCAAAAGCCGAAGTTAGGATTGAACTAAGACAATATTTTTTTTCCATTTCCAGATATATATCATTGCTGATGAGCTCTGATACAAGTATGTTCATAGGAGATAATTAGTGGCCAGGCATGTGGAAGAGTTGTGTCTGCCTTTTTATTATTCATGGTGGGCTTTTGGTGTGGTCAAAAATAACATTAAAAAAAAGCCTCTTTCATAAAACAATTTTGGAAATATACATTTCTTGTGTACTGTGAGTGTGTGAGTGTGAGTGAGAGCTTCATACATGCAGTCAAAATTACCAGTGTTCATATCCAGAATAGGAATATCATCAAATATACTCCACTAAGTAGTACAATTCATTTATTGACAGTGCACATGTTAGCTTTTGTAATGTAAGAATATTAGCAGAATATTTGTCTTTCAACAATGTTTTTGCCTTTGATTGGATAAGGTTTTGAACATCAGGGGCTTTAATACCAAAACCTGCAAAAGTTATTTAGATACTAAATCATATAAACGATATTTGCTAAAAACTACTGAGAGATTTCCTTCTATTTAATAATCTTGGAAAAGTTCATTGCTAAACCAGAGAAGTGTGATGACATTCAGTGTTGCAGAGTGAGACAGGACTGTTTTGGAATACACGCTTGATAAAGCTTTGGAATACTGCACAGGCTTATGCGAAATAACAGAGCCAAAGACGACTTTGTCTGGAGGTTCTGTTGACTCTGACTAAAAGGAGGACAAGCCCTAATCGGCCTGTTAATATTAGTCTTTCCATGAAGGAATTATTCTAAATTAATGAAGGTCTGTATTTGAATACAAAGTCTGGCCAGTTCTCACCACCCTGTCAGAGGCAGGGGTGCAAAATAAATATATATTTATAAAAAAAAGGTCATCTAAATATACTGATGAGGTTTCATTCATGGATATATGCATGCACAGACATGCACATTGCACTCAAACGCACATAGTGACTGTGGCTGCGAGGTAAATGTCACCATGTTTACTGAGTGATGGAGAGATTTCAAGCGCCTAAGAATCTGGTCACTCCTGAGGTAAAAATAATCCTGCTCCGAACAGCCAACTACTTATAAGTAGTTTACTTTACTTTAAAGTTTGGAAAATGTCCCAAAACAAGTTAGATAAACAAGTAAGTTGTGTTTCATTTTCAAGATAAAATTTGATTTGCTGTTAACGTGGATATTTGCATTGGGCTGGGATATTGAAGCAAAAAAACTACTACAACATAAATATCCCAGGTGTATTCTACTGCTCAACGCATTCAGTAGATTGGTTGATCTTAGCTACAAACCAAGAAAATATGAAATTGTTTAATTTTAATTCAAGACCAATAGATTCAACATTGATTGTAGTATTACTTTGCTTAAATCTCCCGAGGGTCCCGTTATTTTGCCCACTTCGGCTTTAAATATTTTGGAGAATTTTACCAAAATGATGCTTTAAAGTCATTTAACTGTTACGGAGCAGTTTGTTTTAGGACCCAGACGGAGACACGAGGCAGCTCACAGAACCCATTTATTGGTTAAAAAAAAACACAAAAACCAAACTCTTGACGGAGGGGGTGTTCCACTGCAGGGGGATCGGAGACCACAACATAGACTCTTCTCTGGAGCGTGGTAACCTTGGGACGGGAAAAGGTACACGTGAGAAGCAGTCCATATGAACACAGGAGAACCACTGAGTTCCAAACCAAAGTCTCACTCTGCAGGCACGGTAACAATCCAATGCTGGAGCTCGGGTGCAGCTGCTCTAAATCCTCCATTGATTATAAGGAGTACCAGCTGCGCCCTGTCTCCAGCGATGACCCAGGCTGCCACGCTCCTTAGTGAAAAAAACAGAAGAACAAAAGAACACATAAAACCCCAAATGTACAGAACCCTAAGACTCACAATGATAAAGAAGCCATCGGTGTGATTGAGCAAGAACAGAAGATGCTTGCAGCATCTAAACTCAGGACACATAAGGTCAAACCGCCCAAGCGTCATCAAGACATTCCATTCATCCATCCATCTTCTACACTGAAAAAAAGAACGCATTGGATTTACTTAATTCAATAGTGGACATTGGGCTACCACCTTATCGTGGTGGAGGGGTTTGCATGTCCCAGTGATCCTAGGAGCTCAGTTGTCTGGGGCTTTATGCCCCTGGTAGGGTCTCCCT
>BJFM01005645.1:2575-22935 GCA_016586285.1 Arothron firmamentum
CTCTCCCCCCCCCCTCTCTCTCTCTCTCTCTCTCTCTCTCTCTCTCTCCCTACACTGTAAACTGCACCACGCACCCCAGCTTCAAACACAGGGAGGTAAATCTAAAGACCAGGTGGTCTACAACCTGCATTACACCGTAGAAAACTTAATTTTCTTATTTAAAAATGACAGAAAGCAGCATTTATTGTTGTGGAACAGTTTCAAACATCCTAACGTCAGACACAACTCTGGATTCGATCATCACCTGAAGCTGAGCGCTCCCCTGAGGAGCTTTAGCTGCTCAAAGGCCTCCTCTCTGTCCACTAATGCAGCACTTAACACTCATCACCTCTCCTATAACCCACATTACCTTATCGGGACAAGACAAAAGGCAATATTAGCAGCTCCCGACCTGCTCCGGGGCCAAATTGGGGTGTCACATCAAGATAACAGGTATTACTTTGCCAGTTTCTCCATCCTTATCCTCAGATACAACTCCGTAAGCCTCTCATTACCTTATCACTGTAAGACAATACTGGTCTGATTCCCAACCTTTACCTGAGTTTTTACTGAGATATTCACTGGTCATCCAGTACAAATGGCACCTGGGAGTCAAATACAAGGCAGCAAACTTCAGCGTAACCCCTCAGTATCCTCATTAGCTTATCTAAGGCAGAGCAGAGGTAGCTTTAGTTAGCTTAAGGTCTCACTGAGTGACTTTGCTAGCTTCTAGATTAGCTGTGCAGCTAACACAGCCTGCCCAGGCCAAGGTTAGGGCTGTCTTAATGTAGCGGCTTTGGGGCAGAAAGCTGCCTAATTTCAGCTTCTATCGCCGCTCGCAGAGCTTCCGGGGGCTTTCGAAGAGGCACAGCGAGGAGCAGTTAAGACAAAGTAGAGCGAGGTTAATCCCGGCAATGGAGGAGTCAGGAAGAATTAGTGGATATTCAAATAAAAGAATGGAACACACCTGTTTAAAGTCCTAAAGCTGCTGAAGATACAGGATGTTATTTTTTGATGGTTTAGGTTTCAAAACTGCAAACACACATAAAATTGAGCACAGATAGGAGAATCTGAATAAACGTAGAAGCTATTATTAAAGGAAATAGAAAAGCAAAGGTGTATTTTTGTCCTTTCTGTCTTTGTACTACAGCAATTGTGTTTTTACATGCTTGTTGTTTTCACCCCACCAGGATCATTTACCTTTATTTCCACCTATTAATACAGGAAACACCACAGTAAAACTGCCGTCAATCCGTTGTGGACGGCATGGTAAGCGATCATGCTTAAAGTTCTCCTTCTCCCCAAAGAAACTACTCCAATTACTCTTAAAGACCTATCCAACAGAAATTTGAAATAAAAGATTATATGAAAAATCTGATCACTCATTTTCTACCTTACTGTGGCGTAAACACATCAGTTCTTTTTATTTCTGTTTTTATATGGATGGATTTAAGGTACCATGAAAACACTGTTATTTGAATAAAAAGTTAGCATCACTTTTTATGTATGTATTTATTTATTGGGGGGGTAAACCATTGAAAGTTATAGTGACCTTTCTTTAATTAAGATTTCCCAAAAAGATCAATGGTCATTGAATGCAGCACTAAAAGGGAAGTAGTGATCAAGTTTCCGATTCTACAGTTCAACCAATCCAATCAAGGAAGACCTCCGCGTCTGACCAATCACAAGCTGAGTAGGGCGGGGCCGAGTTCAGTCACCACGCGAGCGGTTTGCTAGCCAAATTTAACATTAATAAGTAAATTTGAAAAGAAAAGAAGAGAAAAGCAACTAAGAATAAACAGGTTGTGTTTAGACAGTCTGGCCAAGGCGGAGGAGAAATAACCCTAAAAACACAGCTGTTGGAAAGCCACAAACTGAGGCTAACACGACTATCAATTAACAAACATTCGAAAAGGAGCCCAGGAAACACTTCAGGTAGGAGCCGATCATGATATGTCGATTTTTCGATCGATTTAATCGGGTGCTGCAAAGATAGATTGATTAGAAGTCATGTTTAATTCTTCTAGGCTGATGTCTGCACAGTTTATAAGTGTAACTTTAAATTGGTGCCAGCCCTGGTAGTTTTCTCCCCCCCAATCCGAACCTGTTGACTCATATTCATTAGAAATAAGACCGACATGACGTCAGTCGGGTTGTTAATTATTGTAGTTCTTGTTGTTTTTTTTTAATTTTGTGGTTCTGCGTTTTGTAATTTAAGGCGTTCTGACTAATTAATATTCTTTTATTTAAGTTCACAATATATATTAACCCTGACGTCACCTCCTGCTGTGGTTTTGTGGTGACTCATTTAAGAGACTATTGGTGGATGAAGATTTTCTGTGGCCACTGGAAATAATATTTTATAAATAATTAAACAGTAAAATCGCCTAGGATAACTTGTTTCAAGTTTTATTGTGTGACTTTTCCATCTTATTTTCTGGTTGAACAGCTGCAGATTAAAGCTCCAGATCATGTCGGCTCCCCTGAATATAGTGGATTCTGTTCTGTTTCATCTTCTAAAAAAAAAAAAAGAATACATTGATCCATCCATTGCTTTCACAAGGCCATGAGTAATGACAGTGGAATCATGGGAGTTCATAGGTTAAATACAGATTGTGTCCAACTCAGTAGGTCAGCTGAGAGATGGGAGATGACGGGCTTAATGACTGACTGCTGCTGCTAATGACGGCCTATGCTTGGCTAACCGCGGTGTGCCTCGCTGACAGGTGTGTGTGCCCAAAAAGACACACATATACACACAGATTACAAGCCTCTCCTGTTCAATGAGCTGTAATTTGTGATGAGACCCGACAATCCCATCCTGAGCGTCGATGGCCCCTCTCTCGCCTGTAACGCTCCATGGACGGCTATTAGAAGGCCCTCGGGGGGTTGTAGGGTCACGGCACTTTGCTAAACTAGCAGAGATTAATGGCCTGTGAGATTTAATAGAGACGATGCTCTCGAAATTAAATTCCAAATAATGTGCACACTCGAGATGAAATGAAACGGCTGAAAAGCGTTCGTATTTACTTAAGAATGCTCAGGACTGTTGTCGTTTAATGCATTTAGCGTGCTTGCTGGGCTGCAGTTGTGCCTGTTTCAGTTCCAGTTAAGTGAAAACACATGAGGATTTAGATTACCGCCATCTACATTTGCACTGCAGGACGTCTCCAAAATGTGTCACAGTAAAAAGGATCAGGAGACAAATAACCAATAGTTAAATATTGAGTGAAAATCTTCAAGGCAAAACAGCTAAAATAAAGTTGGGATGGGTTAATATTGGGTTCAGGTAGGTGCTGGAAGCTGGGTTTGTCTCGGGAAGAATCGGTGCAGTGAGGGCTGAGGTGTGACCGGTTGGAACCCTCCAGCCCGTCTGTCACCGCCCGTCTGTGTGTGGCTGCGCTCAGATAGCTCATTAGCCTTTCCGCTCCGCTTGGATCTCCGCCAGCGTTTTTGTTCCAGTGCTAATTCTGACATTTCAATCTGCCCACAGAGAAATCGGCTCATTCCAGTGGAGCTCACTTGTTTACTGCTGCTCAGAGAAATGTTGGAGGCAGAAAAGTGGGAAAACTTTATTGACATGGTGTCTAAACACAGTTGCAGCGGGGAAAAAAACCAAAACAAACAAACCCTCCTTCACCTTCTGACATCACTGACGATTGTCAGCGTTGCCTCTCTGAGCCAATTAGTCAGTAGCATAGCTGTTTAGCATAGCACAGCTTGCTAGCATGTCATCTTCCTTGCTCATTCCTTAAATTTCACCTGTTATTTTGCTCCTCCGTACTGCTGCGCCTTCATCATCTAAAGTTTTCATAAAGTCTTTTTGTTTTTTAGTCTTTCCTCAAAGGAGTGTGTGTGTGTGTAAAAGCCTAAAAACCCTTTTAAATAACACTGTTGAAGTGCACTGTTTTCTAATATTCTGCCCTACCAAGCATTGCAGTGAAATTTTAGATGATTAAAGAGTCTAAAAATATATTTTCAGAAACAATCTGCAGAGCCAATCCATTCCAGTTTCAAAAAGCAGTTAAAACAAAGGATAGAAATCAATAATTATCACCGACACACCAGCAACTTTTCTGTAGTTCAAACCAAAAACTCGTTTGAATATTTAAAATTGATATAAGGTGCCACTGCCAGAGCTGTGCCAGGTGATGATGATGATGATGATCATGGTGGTGATGAAGAATGCACCTCAGGTGAGCCCAGTTGAAACAAAAGAACCTGTACACGTCTGTTTCTCATGTAGCACCATTTCTCCAAACGCAAGTATGAAATAAATGAACCAGGCTGCGCAGTTGCTGATGTCTGACCTGTATCTCTCCTTGACGGCGGTCTGCTCAGGTGTCGCCCAGGTAATAATCCAGTGGATGGGTGCAGGTAAAGGCTGCCCCGCTCTCAGACAGGCGCGGAGGAAGAAAATCCTGAACTGAAATCCATCCTCGCTGATTCCCGCAGGGACGGCTCTCCTCCTCTGCGTCCCCCCGGTGGTGGTACCTGCCGGGGCCGACGGGGGCCCGGCTTCCGCCGCAGGGACGTCAGGTAAGGAGGAGGCGAAGCCCTTCTTTCGTCTCTCCTCAGCATCCACCGCTGCGCCTGATCCAGAGAGTGTCTCTGCCAAGACTAGCCGTCCTGTTTTGCCGCTCTTTGCCAAACACACATACACGCACATGCACAGAGGAGAGTGTTGTTTCTTTTTTTTCTTTTTTTTTCTTCTTCTTAGTTTTTTCAGCAGCAGAGCTAACCCTGAGCTGGGGCCCGGCCTGCCTTTGAGATGCTCTCTAGCCCACAAACACAAGACGGCTTTCATTATCTTGCCCGTCGCAGCACAAGGCCTAGCTTCTAAAAGCTACTGATTTCTTTCTTCCTTTAGCCCCCCGTACAAAGGGAGGGCATTTTGTAAATTACTTACTCGTTTCAGACCAACAAAAGGTACTTTCATTGAAACCTCCCTCCCCCCCATTGCGCTCTCTGTATCCTCCCGCCATTTGATTTTGCTCAAATTTGATTACAAGGCTTGAAAAAGGAAGAGAAGAAAAGAGAAGAGGAAATAAGAAAGCCCCACAGATGGCGCGTTCATTCAGCGCGGTGAATGGCTTTATACGCGCTGCCTTTATACACGCGGCAATCCAGAGATGCTTCAGCCGCACCGCTAAAAAAAGAACTTGACAAAATTATTGGTTTGGCTGCTGGTTTACAGCACTGACACGAGGAACTCTGCAACAGAAAAGCCTGCCTTCTCTTTCCCCTCTTTATTCATCTCCCCTTGTCTCTGCTACCCTCTGGGTCTCACATCTGAATCAAAACAAACTGACGGTGTCTCTCCTGCTCGTGTGTGTGTGTGTGTGTGTGTGTGTGTGTGTGTGTGTGTGTGTGTGTGTGTGTGTGTACCTGGACTTATTCTTTAACAGAACACATTCCCGGATAACTGAATCACGTATTTAATAGAGAAATAAATTAATCAGACCTTGCTAGAGCTTGCTAAACATCTGCAGGGACACAGTTCATGTCATGCAGGTGTTTATTCTACGTCACTATGGAGCTAATGTTCCCTGTGTTGCCCCAACCGCAACCAACAGGTCACAAATTAGTTTGGCTTCACATGTGTGTTCAAAACGGAGTGAGCACGCACACACACACACACACACACACACACACACACACAGCAGGCTCAAATAACACCGCTCTGACTGAACAGCTGCCAAGTGTTCTGTTCTCTCAAAGGCTATAATCCTATTTCCACAATGGACCACTCACTCAGCACTTGTTTTCTTAGGAGTATAATTGTACACCTACACACACACACACACACACACAGTCAGGGAACGCTTGCTTTTCTCACTGACACACTGACACCGTTTTCAGACGGTGTTGCACCTTCGCCTGTAGCATGACGTGGCGTCTGAGCCCTGCAGTGAGGGTCAGATTTCACCTCATTTTTGCGTCCAGTTAGTTTGTTGACATGAGTAGCAAAATATGCGTTTTACTGGCAGAGTGAGGACGTTTTGCCTTCGAAGGGCTGTTTGACCAAACGCTTGGCCTGGTTCAGGTGCGGCCATCGTACTGATGGGCTGCCGTTACATTAAACCTAAGTGGGAGCTTTTGTTTGACCATGGACGTCCACGCGTCCCTGAACCTTCACATGCAGCCACGGACGTCTTTGGGGGCAGAAAGAGGGTTTAACGGAGTAAACTGCTGACAGGACTCGCCCAGCTTCCCTATCTCCCAGAGATATTAGCACCAGCGGCCGTCAGCACCACCTGACCCACCCACAGCTGCCTCAGACCCGCTGAGAGCTGCAGCGCATCATCCCCAACCATGTTTGTTAGTTTTTCAAATTATTTCTCTCTTTATTTCTGGCGAGGACACACATTCCCTCAGTGCTTTGGTCTCCATCCTCGAACCTGAATTAATTATCGTCTGGAGATAAAACTGGAAAGCAGGAATGATTTTTTTTTTAAGAGAGAAAATAAACCAGCGATAAAAATGACCTTAATAATATTTCTCTCTGGTATTTGCAGTGAGAGTGTTCCATCGGAGGGTTGATAAAAGGATTATGCAGGAAGCTTTATGCCGCTGGAGTCAAATCTGGATGTGGAGGGAGAGCTGTCTGATTGAAAAATTCTGGTTTCCCTTCTGCCAGGCTAGCAGTAAAAGTCCAAAATCAGCATTATTCCAGATTTAAACATATGTCTGTAGCAGGACGCCTGTCTGTCTGACACACTGTCTGCCTGCACGTTACTCTGTCTCCGCATGTGGAAACATTCAAAAATACATTCTAATGAAAAATACAGATTTTTTTTTTTATTTCACCTGCAGAAATGAACTTTGTTACATGATGTTTACATGGGCATTTATACAAGTGTCCCACCGAATACTTTTAAATGTTTTGTTATTGAGAATATTTCTAATCTGGCTTTTTTTTAATCTCTTTTTGCAGGTAATATTGTAAATTCTAGCTGGATGTTGTGAAAGACTTGTCAGCCTGCGCATGAAAATGCATTTTGCATGTTCCCTCAGTGGTTGGATGTGACATTTATCTCCTCTCATCAGTCAGAGGCGCTGCTCTTCTGCTCTTCTGCTCTTCCGCTCTTTGACCTGGTTCGTCGTCATAACGAGGTTGTGACCTCGTGACCTTCAGTCATTACTGCTGCCTCCTTCAATCAGCTCTGATAAAAGCTTCCAGGACGAGGAGCAGGCTGTTGGAATTGAGGTGGCATTACTTTGACGTGCGCATGTGTGTTGGACGCACGCTTGTGTGTGTCTGCTGGCGTGCTCCTGAACTTAGGAGGACTCCCAGTGAGGATATTTTAATGCAGCCGCCTCCCCAAGGCCTGTAGGATTAGCACGTTAGGGTTAAGATAGGAATTAAGATGGAGTTAAGGAGCAGAATGGGGTTAAAATGATTCTAGTGGCTGTTGTTGGATCCCAGGATCGGCTTCACGGCTGCAGGTTAGGATGGTCAGAGGGTTGAGTACTTACAATTTTGCGTTAAATGAACGTAAAATATTTTATTTCAGTTGATTTTGTGTCAGATTCAGATCTTTTTTTTTTTATTTTGTTGTACCATACAATGACAATATAGGCATTCTATTCTATTTCTTCCAGAGATTTACTTCTTTTAAACCCCAGAACTGTATGTAATGTTGTTTTAGGGTTAAATGAGACTTCTAAGAGTCTTCAGAAGACACTTCAAATGGCAAAGATTAAAAGTTGCACTTTGATAAGGAACTCTGGGTTCAGAGGTGGAATCTGAGTGCTTGTGGATGTCAATTCTGAGCTGAATGGGAGCTTTATTTTTTTGAAACGCCTCAAGCTTCCATAAATAACAGTGAGGGAATGAAGCTGGTTCCAGAAACGCTCCAGAACCTTGTCCGTGTTCCACTATTGTCGCTGTGTGTCTCCTGCAGGTTGGCTGGAATCTCCCCCAGCTGACCCTGGATCAGAGAGGAGCCCAGCCTGGACAGGAGACCAGTACCGTACTGGACTTCACCTCTTTCGGATCCTAAAGGTGCAAACGCCTTACTGCCTGTTTTCTTTAACCTCCTGAGATGTTTTGAATGTTTAAATGTTCAGGAAACACTTGTTTGGTCAGCACATGTTTTCCACTAAAACCAGGTTAAAAAATATATATATATAATTTAGGAAACACGAAGCAAACAGCAGAGAAGCTGAAAGAGACGCGACCTAAACTCGGTTTAGTCTGAGCTGGCAGACATTCCTGAGTTCGAATCCCTGATTAAATATCATTTAGTTTGCTTCTGCTGCTCTTGTTTCCATCTGTTTCTGGGGGAATTCAGAGTTTCTGAAGTTTGACCTTATTCGCTTCAACAGTTAACCGATTATCAGTCACACTGAGGCGTTCCTGTCAGCAGCGTTGTTCACCTGCATTTACTGGAATGATCACTGTCCGTGGCCCTATTTAGTCACTTCAGTGCTCACTGTGGTTAAACTGTGACTCAACACAAATGATGTTAATATAAAACGTGAGACTTAAATGGATTTTCCGGCCAGATCGATCGGCTGCAGGAAGTCTGTCGCAGAAAAAGGAAAGTATTTAAAAAAACGGAAGCAGAAATTGGCTCCAGAATAAAGCAGCTCTGTAGCTCTGTATGTTAAAGGAGGCGACTATGATGTTTTAACAACTATCCTCCCCAAAAAAAGACACAAAAATAAAAAAGAAAATGACAACAGGAGCTCCATGTCCACTGGCAGAAATAAGTCATTCTTCTAAAGTTACTGGTGAAATTAATTATGGATTCCCTCCAGGGGTCTCAGCAGCTACGCCTCAGACTAAAGCAGCAGATCGCAGTGAAAACAGCCTCGTCGCCAACAAAGGTCTCCTCCACGAGGAGTCTGTAAAACTCTGGACCAAAGTTTCATCTGAGAGAAACGCTCCCACAAACCGCCTGCTCTCAGATCCGAATGCAGCTCACACGCAGCTCTGCACCAGCGCTCATCTCCCCATCTCCTCCTGGCAGCCTCGCTCCCCCAAGATCTGCATTGTTGTTCCCAATCACTCCCCGGAATCATAAACAGTTACAACTTTTCTGAAAATGCACCCGTCTCTCTGTTTATGCAGATCCCAGAAGGCATTGCCTTTAGACCGCTTCCCCTCTGGCGGCAAATATGTCAGGAAAACAAACAAGTGCAGAAAACAAAACAGAGCCTCCTGAAATACCTTTCGGATGCCCAGAGGAAGGCGCTGGACGGGCAGATGAGCCGATAGGTTTCCTCTGTCCTCCTCTCAGGCTGCCTCCTCTCTCGGCGTGCTGTGGAGAGTGACTGCTCGCAGCCCGCTTGGCATATCTAATTAGAGCCAGGCTGTTGCCACTATCGGGCAGAGGATCTACCTCTCCAATCTCTCCTGACTCAATCTTCCCCATCTCTGATTTTCTTTTATATTTATGCTGGAATATTTAATTGTAGACAAAAGGTTACTCTGGGCTCTATTCACTGCACACAGGCAGAATAATCTCCTTTAAAAGGCTTGACATTTCAGGCTTTTCAAAAGGGGCTGAAAAAATTATATCCCCGCTTTTGTTAATCAATGAAGTAGAACTCCCCTGAACAAAAGAATTAAATTGCTTGGTTGGGTTAATAAAACACACAGAAATAGCTGCTTCCTGTGGGCTTTTGTGACTGCCACTGGCTCTCCCCATATGCAACCAGCACTGTAATTCCATATGATTTGGGGGGCAAAAACTCTCATTTCTCCACACAGTTGGCTTTTTAAATCCTTTTGAATGAGCTGTGAGGCTGGCTGATTGGGACCTCTTGCATGAGCCTGGCTGCATGGCCAGCCGAGAACAGGCTCTTTCTATTCAAATATGACTTCTGCTGAGAGGAGACAGCAGGTCCGCTACAATTTACACTTTTTATACCGCGCGTGCATCGAAAAAACATTGTAATTTTGCAAATTATATGGGCAGTAATTAGTCCCTTCTCTGTGCCTTTGTGTTAGATGCTGTGGTGTTTCGGTCCAATGGGAGAGACGCAGCACGGGCTTAAATTGTTCCTGAAAGACAGCCTGCAGATGGTCACAGTGTCTTTGGAGCTATAACGAGTGGTCTCGCCGAGCCAGGGTGCCTCAACGAGACCATCTCTGCAGCCAGCAGCTGCTGTCACAGGCCTGCTGGTATGTGATGAGCATCACCGGATCCTCTGCATTACACCGTGCACCTTATGCCAGGTTAGGCACTCAGAGTCTGTGAGGTTCAGGATGCGTTCACAGCCGGCGGGGTTGGGCAACCATGACTGAACAAATGAGTGTTAGGGCTGTTGACTTTAATTTGTTATACACTGCTTCTGAGACTGTTTGGCAAAAGTTTTAAAATAATACCAAAATATTAGTAAGAATTGGCTGGTTGAGGAAAACGTTCACAGCCACATGATAAAAGCTAATGCTGACTCAAAAAGTGTCCACGTCTGCATTGCATGTCTTTTAAAACTATAAAATGTTTGGAGTTTTATGAGATCACTGACAAAGATATGAATTTAAAATGTTCATGTTGAACGAGTTGATTTGAGCAAGTAAAGCTTTTTGACTAGAAAACAGTGTTTTCTGCTTTATTTTACTAAAATTTTGAATAAAATACACCATTATCTTATCTCAAAGTTTTAAATTATTTATACATTTCTATTTTACCCAGCCTTTTTTTCTTTATTGATCTCAGTAAAATTGTAATCAATAAGTCAGTATAATAAGTCAGGTATGAAACGACACGATAGTTAATGGAGATATGTTGTAAGCAGTTTGCATTTTCACAATAAGATTAAGATTTAGTGTTTTGGAGTTCAGAGCCTACTGACGTTCACGACACTTTACGACACTCCGTTGTCGTTTCTGGTACTACCGCAAACGCATTGGTGAAGAAAACATGAGAGGTCAGAAGTTGAGGTTGTGAGCCGGTTCGTTTTTTCTTAGAACGGGACATAACTCAGAGACATGGTATGTAGATTTGTGTATATCAGGGAAGGACAATATAAATCGATTGCATGCTCCGTAGATGTCTGATAGTTCAGCGGCGATTCGTTTAAAATGGCTAAGCTAATATTAGCTCTACTTAAGTCATACTTCTGTCATTTAAATGATCAGTTTCTAACCTTTTTGACCTGAATTAGATTTATTTTCATTCTATGCCTTCGTGTCAGGATGCTTGTGTGCACCTGCATTATTTTCCTGTAAACGCGGTGACTTTCTGCGTGTTGATGTTTGCTCGCCTCTCGCATGTGTCGGCCAGGCCAGTTCCGCGGTGGCGGTGGGCTTCGCTCTGGCAGCAGCTGGGTTTGCAGGTCAGCCTCTTCTGCTTTATTTTCACTCAATTGTTCGGATTTTGGTCTAGTCTCAACACAGTGACGAAAGAGCAATTTTATAACTATTAATTTGAGATGTCCTAGCAATATGTACGCATACACATCTTTACTTTTTTGTTGTTGTTGTTGTTGTTTTTAACCCAACAGGGCGCTTTGCCATGCAGGCCATGAAGCAGATGGAGCCTCAGATGAAACAAGCCATTCAGAGCTTCCCTAAGACGGTAGGAATGAGTGTTGTGGTATGATTGAGCAGTAAAGAGAAGCGTTGGTCAACTAATGGCTAAATGTGCTTTGCAGGCTTTTGGAAGTGGATACTACAGAGGGGGATTTGATCCAAAGATGAACAAGAGAGAAGCTGCTCTTATTTTAGGTGTCAGGTATGTCAGTGTAATTTCCCAGACCAGTAGTTACTGGTTATCTTACAGTATAGTGACCAGTACATGGCTCGTCAATCCAGTAAGTAACTGTCCTGTGTTCAGTCCCACAGCCAACAGGAATAAGATCAGAGAAGCCCACAGAAAACTGATGATCCTGAACCATCCAGACAGAGGTGCGTGTCCAGTAATGTCAAACCTTGTTTGTTTTTTTCAAAAAAGCTGCATTTCTTGTCAGTTTAACCATCTTGACCACCTTACAGTCTGAAAAACCTAGCGTAACTGTAGTGCCCAAGGAAATAACTATTGTATCTTAAAGCGTGTAATTGTAGTCCAGAGTGTTTAAAAAAACTTTCCATGCAGAAGTTGAATTCTGGCAGTAATCTGTGTGTGTGTGTGTGTGTGCTGCAGGAGGATCTCCCTACATCGCAACTAAGATAAATGAAGCTAAGGATCTGATGGACAGTCAGTCAAAGAAATAGAAAATGGAGAATCTGGTAATAAACCTTCAGCGTGGTTCTTTGCTGAGCATTTCTGTCGACTGCTTTCAGTTTTGATTGTGAAGAGTTGTACCTGTTGTCACTGAGACGCTCCATCATCATTCACCTACTTTGACAAGGTTGACAAAAAAAAAAAAGACAACATTACACACAGATGTTTTAGATCTACACAGAAGATCAAGTTTATTTAAGAACTACTGGCATACAAAACATATTGCACATCAACCAACCAAACAATCCTTAAAAAAGAAAAAGTTGACCCAACAAAGCACTTGAGATGTTACAACTCTCAGTAGTCCAAATTTGTCTTTAAAGAAACCATCGGCATAATGTTTTAGTGTCAAAAGTGTTTCTTCTGTTTTTATTTTTAATACTGTACATTTTTTAAATAAATAAACCAGATAAATCTCCTTCCTCCAAACAGTCATGACCAGTGTTCCAGCCAGCCTGAAAGAACCACGAAAAATGACAGCTTGTCACCTGGGCTCGGTTTGCCAGAAACATCAACACGTTTCTCAACCTCAATGCTCAAACAGGACTTTTGTAATAATGAAATTTAAGATATTATCAGGCGATGAAAGGGGAAACTGAAATGACTCAACTGCCACGATGGTTAGCGATGTTTCCAGGAAACCAAGCACTGATGGCTACATGTCTGTCCAGCAATTACCAGCAACAGGCCAGTTTCCAGACTAAACTACAATCAGTTTAACAAAAATGTTTCAGTGCAAAAAAAAAAAATAATTCCAGATGTGCTGTAATAAGGTCTATGACTGAAGTGGTTGCATATTGAAAAAAAAACAAACAAAGCATCTAATGTCAAAGCTCTCAACATATATATTTAAAGGATAACTGGACTAATTTTCCCGCAAGCAAACACAAAATTAAATAAACACAACTGATATTTAAAAACGGTGAAATCCTTTCAGGGTATTTCGGTGCCAGTGGGTGCCATTATGGTACATGGAGTCCAAGGAGGCGACTCATGTGGTGCATCTACGGTAAACGATGGTCACCAAATAACACGGAAATAAGTGAAAAGACTTCAGACGGTGTGCGGAGCCAGGCAACGACATGTTGAATCTACAAGGCACAACAGCTGATCACATTTATGTCGAACATACTCGGGGGTTCCTATCTGCACTGTGGTACTGCTCATGCACAGTATTATTTTACAAAGTAGTTTAGATGCATTGAAGCATTGTGTAAAAGTTTGTGGAAGCATCGGTCGGCCCGGTTAGAGGCAGACGTTTCTCTAAAACCCTGCTAAGATATATATATTTGACTAATAAGCAAAGAAGTGCTGCATTCATACCACAGGAGGGGCTGGAGTCGCCTTCTGCCGTCACACCTTTCAGCTCTGATGACGAGTGGTGGCTATCTTTGGCAAGCTCATACAGGAAGAACTATTGTTTAAAAAACTGTCGTTAAAAGAAGAGAGAAGGTGTGTGGAAGGTGGGGGTTATGATTCGGAGCTGGAAACCTCGTACAGTGAAGCAGGTTGCAAATGAACAGAAGGAAAATGGTGCTTTTGAATTCAGTGTTTGACGGTTGCCCTGGAGATCTAGTGCAGCCAAAGAATTTACAATATTTGAAACCTTTTCCTTTGTTTAGGTCTGACTACGAGAGTCCGTTAACAACAGGTTGCGAGTTTGCGTCCCCCTGGTGGGAGACTTTTGGGGGCCTCTCTGTGGAAGCTCTGGCGTCATTGCTCTCCTTGTTGTTCGAACCGTTGGTGCTTGTTGGGACAGACGTTGGGCTGTGTTCACTGATGGTATCGACGGGACCCTGAGCGAGAACCAGATGAGCAGACTTTAATCATCGCCACCGTGTCTTTCATTGTATTCAAACTGGATTTCAAACAAATAAATCAAAACGACCACGGACAACTAAGGGGGCACTCACACCAGGCCCAGTTGCCCGTATCAGGTGAAAGCACGACTCTCTTCCCCACCAGCATCTCCTCAGTGCTTCTGTGCCAACAAAACCCTCTCAGACACAACTTTCCATCCCACTACAACAGCAGGAACCCACTCAGCAGGAAAGAAACCGCCTGTTTGTTCAGGATAAGCCCGCTTGGCTGCTTCTTCGTCTGACATTTGCAGCTGCAGCTTTCAAGATGGCAGAACCTGTGCGTCGTTTGTGCACCTGAATACAGCCGCTAACGTGGTCTCGGCGTGGACACGCGAGCGTCCTGAGACGGGGGTCAGGGTCTGGACGGCCTAGTGTGAGTGCCCGCTAAGTACTGACCACATCCTTGTTTTTCTTGCCGTCCTTTGTGATCTGCCTGCTCTGAGACTCAGCCCTGGATATGTAGTCGGCCACAGTCACTGTGCGATTTAAAAAACAAACACAAACAATCACAAAACACAAGCAGAGATTTATGGTCAGGTCACATTTGTTGAAACAAGCCACAAATCTGGACCCAAAACGCACCCCGGAAGCAACTTTGCAGCTAATTTAACGCACCTTTTTTGGCACACTATGACACAACAACGCTGTTGTAATAAATGTTAAAGGTCGTGCTCACACCACAGCAAAAGAACCAGCGCAGGAATTTACGTGAAAACAGTCAGTACCTGGGCTGTTAGTAGAGATTTCATGCCTGTCAAATAACACCAATAAACAGACAGTGTGTGTTTTCTCTGCACAGCAAGCCGCAGCGGTCACCGCCGACCACGGGCCCGTCAGTCTCACACACACACACACACGCACGCCGCGTCCGCCTGTTAGCTCGCTGCAGTCAGAACGCAAACAACGGGCCTGTTGGTCAAGCTGAAGGTGAGGGGAGGGGTGCAGCAGTCGCCGTGGTTACCTGGCTGCCTCTCCTCAGGTGGGCGGATGCGTCGACGGCGACTACGGTTACGACGCTGAGGTTTACCTTCAGAGTCATCTAGGGGAGGCGGGGGGGTCAGAAACACTCATGTCCTGTCTGCAAACCGGGCGGCTGAGACCCGGCGAGGCCGTTTGCGCCCTCAAAGCGCTCGCGCGGACGCCTGAGCCCTGAAAGTGGCGTGAAAAGCGTGGTTTGCTTACCGATTCCATTCTCACTCACTGAGGCGTTGTCGGACTCGCCGTCCATCAGCGTGGCGTCGTTGTCCGTCCGGCGTCGTCGCGATCTTCGGCGGCGGTTCGCCGACAGGTTGGACTCGCTGGCGTCGGTGTCGGCGGTCTGGTCCGTCTCCGTGTTGGTTTCCAGGGATCCATAAGCGCGGTTGTCCTCGCTGCTCCGGGGTCCTGCTGCACAGTCGGAGGCGTTGAACCGACACGTGGCCGACTGCTGTCACGCAACCTTCTTCCTTACCAAAGCTGTTGCTGTATCCTCCTCGTCCTCCTCTTCCTCGCCCGCCCCGTCCTGCCCCTCGTCCCCTGCCTGGTCCGGGCCTCCTGCGGGCGTCTCTCGGTGGGCGAGGGTCTCTCTCCCTGTCCCTGGGGTCAGGCAGTCACAGGTTCAAGCGGCGCTCTGACGCCAGAGCTTGCAGCTCAAATCCAGCGTCGCAAATGTTGTGTTACGTTGCAAGATCGCCATGGCAACTTATTTAGAATACCTGCCCCGACAAAACCCAGCTGCTACAGCCCGCGCTGAACGTGAGAACCCACAACCTGATTTATGATAAACGATCTAAATAAGGGCCGCCCAAGCCAGCGCTCGCTACGGAAGCCTACACGTGCTTCTCTTGTAGCACCAGCCTGGAACAGCAGCAGGACTCACCCGTCCTGGTCTTCTCCAGCCAGGGACCAGTCGCTCAGCTCGTCCCTGCGCTCCGAATCTGTCTCGGACACGTTGGCCTGATCAAAGTTGGTTCCTGAGAGCACAGGCAGCGCGTCAGTGCATCTCTACGTGCACCTCTCCCACATACCCGGCGGCACGCGTTGTGTTTCGAAAGCGCCTACCGTAGCCGGCGTTGTGGCCTCTGCGCCCGCGGCCGCGCCCGTTGTACGTGCGGCTGACGTGCAAAGAGGATGAAGAGGCGTTGGCGCTGCTGTCGGTGTTGTAGCCCTCCCTGTCGCCCCTCTCTTCTCTCTCTCTGTCCACTGGCCGGTGACCCTGAGTGAGCTGGCGCAGCTGCTCATCGATCTGCAGCCTCTCCAGACGGAGCTGCTCAACCTCCTGCAGGGAAACAGGAGGAGACAAGAAAATGAGGCAGGCGGAAGATCAGCAGCGCCGTTTAGGAGCCTGTTTGTGCCTCATCATCATCATCATCATCATCATCATCATCATCATCATCCATCCGCGGCACAGCCAGGCAGGTCTGGTCGGTCTGAGCCTTGCTCAAGCTCTCCCCCCCCCCCCGAGCATCCCGGTTCTTCCAGCCCCCCCAACCCCGACCCCGACCGACTCACGTTGAGGTAAGAGATGTGGTAGTCCAGCAGGGCCTGGACGTTGTCAATGCTCTCCTTGGTTCCAACGAAGGTGAACGGGACCATTCCCTGTGTCAACAAATGAGAACGCCACACCAGTGGTTATTCTGGCAGACTGAAGGGGGCAGCGCCGTCATCGGCGGCAGAGACGCCAATTTAGGAGACTTACTTCCTGTCGGGGCTGCTTGGTGTCGTTGTCGCCCTCTATCCTGACTCTTACCACTCCAGATTTGTCCACAATTTCCTGGATGACTTTGCCGTTCTTGCCAATCACTTTGCCTACAAGCAGAGAAGAAGATGAGAGGGGAGGACGAGCCCTCACGCACGGCTGACCGTCTCTGCTGTCAGGAGGCTGTCAGAAGTCGAGTGGGTGGCGTCCCTCCTGGGTCTGTCTACATACCAACAAGGTTCCTGGGGACCTGGACAGAGTCCTCCACGAACTCCAGGAAGCTCCGGGCCTTTTTCACTGCCTCGGCCGTCTGAAACACACACACACACGGATGTCCATGAAACTATGAAGGCGTATGCAAAGAAGAGAGCAGTGGAGACATCTGAAACATCCGGAAAGACGTCAAACAAGCCAAACGCTCAAAGTAGCAAACTCCTGCAGTGAGAACAATAAAAGTCCAGTTCAGGAGCTGAGACGCTGCTGTCCCGAACGTTCCCTCCGCTCAGCGGCTCCAGGAAACTGCCTACCTGTCCGTAAATCTTAAAGGTGCCGGTTTCCTCGTTGAGCTCGATGGCAGTGACCCCCGCGACCTTGCGAGCCTGCTGGATGTTGCTGCCGTGGCTGCCGATGGCCAGGCCCATCAGGTCCGGTCTGACCACAAACTCCTCCTGGAAAGAGGACACCAGCTGCCTGGAGCTCTGCAGAGACACCACATGGAGGGTTTGACTCCACCGCAGCTCGTTTGGGGACGTTTTCAGTCGTTCACGGACTGAAACGGTCGGCGCCTGTGATTGGAGCGTCAAAGTGTGCGGCGTGGTAACGTCTCCAGCCTGTCTCCACCCACCTCGAGGTGCTTCGTTGCCTCGTGGTTGCGGGACATGAGCAGTAGCTTGGTCCTGATGTTGCGCAGGTGCATGTCACTGAGCAAAGACACGCGCTTCACGGTGGTCTCGCTGGTGGACTTTGACAGGAATTGAGCGGTTAGCATCCAGCCGTGGGCCGCTCCCACGTCAGCAACACAACTCAGAGAGGATTCAAGTGACTCAACGTCAGAAAGAGACAGTTACCACAATCACAAGCTCGCTGCTCTCAGGAGAGTAGGACACGTGGATGGCTCCCACCGCTTTCTTAAAGTCCTTGTGTGCGTTCTCAGTCTGGCACCTGCGTTTCAGGAAGAGGGTTTTATTTTTTCCCTCCGTCCCTCTAAACAAACACATTTACATCTAGGTAATGTAGGACCGAGGTGAACGGTGCACGTACGCTTCCTGCAGGTCCTGGGGAATGGGGACAGTGCACTTGAAGAAGGAGTCCTTGGTGATGGGCTTGTTGGGGTTGACTGGACGCAGGCGTTCAAAGGTCACGATCTCGTTGTAAGAGGCGTTCCAAGCTGCGTATTCTATCACGTAGAACTGAAAAGACGGAAAACGTGTGGAAAATTGCAATAACCGTGGCAATTAGCATCATTTAGGAGGAGGAGGAGGAGAAGTCTGAACACCTACATCGCCCTTCATCATGCGGACCTTCCCCATCCACCATCCATACGGTTCCTGCTCGTTGGATCTTGAAAAGATCTTGAAAAGCGAAGACAGTCAAGCTCCGACAAACACCGAGAATGTGCGGGAGGTCCTCATGACCTACTCACCTCCACTTCATCACCCTCTCCAATATCCTTCTTTTCATCAGAGGGCGGAGGCAACCTGACGTCGCTGAAGGGCACCTGGCGATCTGGCTGCCACCTGGAATGAAAATGGCAGCGCTCTAGCGTCCTCAAACCGTCCCATTAAAGCAGTTTGACATTAGAAGAAACACTCACTTGTTCTCAAAGGCAATGGTGACCGAATCATTGTGGATGTCTTTTACAAAGCCCTGCAGAAGACAGACAGGAAGGGAATTAAACACCACCCTCTTCAGCAACAACTCGCCAAAAGGAGACGTGAGCTTAGTTTCTACGACACAGAAGAGCTGCGACGCGGCGGAAAGTCTAAACTTACCTAAATGCCTAAAACAAAATTGATTGTTTCACAGGTACCCGTCACTCAGGTGATGCTCACTCTCCCATAAGCAAAGTTTAGGAAAAATCAAGGCCGATCATGACAATTTCGCAGTTATTGTAATTACTGCTCCATCGTGTCTGAACAAACGTCAAATGTCCTCTGGACAAGGAGGCAACGTGAAAGAGGAAATGAGAGTAAATACGGAGAGAAGGGGGGAGAAAAAGAGAGAGAGAGCAGTCCAGGAATAGCTTCGTGTCTCTGATATCAGTGACCACGACTGCTGACACGCCAGCCGGGGAGAATTGACAAGAACAGCTGGGTCACACATACAAAGAATAGCTGAGACCAGGACCAGATCCCGATTCCACGGTGCCCGAACCCGCACATGCTTTTTATAATCTACCCGTAGAACTGAGAAAGGTCCTTAAAAGACGTCACAGACGCAGCCAACGAATAAAGGATACAGACTTAGCTGCAACATGTCGTTAAACCACATTTTACTTGAGCTGCAACTTTTGACGTCAACAGAAAGGAAACTAGCAAGGAAGCTAACTTTTAGCTCGAGGATGCTGCATATACTCGCCAGTAAATATAATTAAGGACCATCCTTGGCTGTAAATATTACCGATCGTGGAGGAGATACGTTTGCTCTAGTTTACGTATGACAACAAACCGCCGAAAAGCAAGAAAAAAACCGAAAAAGCGAGTAACGTGTGGCGAAGACTGTTTAGCGATGTTAGCTTAGCCATGGCTGCCGTTAGCTTCGCTAGCACAAGCTAAAGGCGAGAGCAGAAGGTTCGGAGGCAGGCGGATCGCGGTTTCGTGGACAACCACGATCCATTTTAAGTTGTGTGTCGTATAATGGGCTATCTCGCGTATTTAAAGATCGACAAGGGCTCGATTTACCTTATAATAAGCCCCGTAGGAGCCGCGGACCTCCACCACCAGTTCTTCCATATTGGACACGCAAAGGATCTTGGTCGTTGGTACGACAGGTGCTGGCCGGAGCATCAGGGGCGGATGTATGAATGAAGGCAGCCGGCGGTCCCCAGCAGCGGGTCCACGGCCCGGCGCACACGCACAAGCGGCTGCAATCAAGCAGCCACACCAGCTAGTCCAACACTCTTAATAATAAATTAACAAAAAGAAAGCCTGTTTGTGTTTTTGGCCCCTCCACAGCCTCCCGTGTGCGCGGCTCATACATCATCTCAGACAGCAGGACAGTGTTTCAACTGCATTATTATTATTGAGCCATTACTCACCGCAGTTATCTGCCACTCAGAATGAATCAGTTCAGTAATATTATTTGAAATTTGGACTGAAATTCAGCCAACAGAAGAGAAATATTATTAATATTGATTGTAGCTCTAATAGAAGGAATATATTTCCAGGTAAAATGCACATAACTGTACACGATAGGAAGCAAACATGGTTTTCAATGATACATTCTTGTTTGTGGGTTGGTTTTTTTTCCATCTTCACGTTGATCAGACATTCAGTGTGCAGGAAAATCTGAAAACATTTTCCTCCTTGAAAACTGCAGAACGATGTTTTGTATTTTTTTATCCTACAAAATTCCACATTTTAGAAGTTGATCCTGACACAGCTCTGCAGGTTGCTGGTTGCTTCAGCAGCTCTGCAGGTTGCTGGTTGCTTCAGGATGAAGGTT
>BJFM01005659.1:5709-36344 GCA_016586285.1 Arothron firmamentum
CCCCCCCCCCGCCCCCCCACAACTTTAAGGTTGTGCACGGCAAAGCCGCTGAGAGGTTCTGCAACATCTGATCATTTGAGGTCAGAAGGCTATTGAGGGTACTTGATTCAAGGACATGCGCTGAAGAGTGTAAAAAATAAGTTATGTGAGTAGAAAAACAATAGTAGCACTTATCTTTTATAAGGCAACACAGTTTGGCGGTGAGTGTGGGCAGAGGGCACTTTTCTCGACTGTTGAAAGCAATGTTGGTACTAAATAAGAGTTCTAGATGTCTTCACCAGATGTTCTGTGCACTCTCTGTATTTATCTATGTATTAAAATGGACGACATCCTCAATTCTCGTCTACGTTGAAAAGAAAACCTTAAATTTAAAGGTGTTATTGCCGGATGATCCTTAATCTCTCGTCATGACATTGCTCCTTTATCATTAATCACGGGCTTGTTTTAGCGCCGCTGATGTGCGATAGTGAAGAACATCCCATAAGAAGAACCGCAGTATGGGAGTTTACTGAGCCACGTCTGAATTAGTCAGCCACTCTGCAAGTTTGCTCATTCTCTGTTACACAATTATCTAAAGACTTAAGACTGTTAAATCTTCGCAGCTTTAAACTGAAATTATTCTGAGAACTTTAGAAAGCTTACAAACCTACTTACTATTTTCTGGAGGTGGATTTCTTCATGTTCTGCCAGTGTTAGTTGAGTCGCTGTAAAAATGTACGTTGAATATACTGTACTTCATGTAATGACAGTTCCAGATTATATATTAAAAAAAAGTAGCGCACATGTTGGTTGGTGAATCGAATTATATATGCCTTTATTGTGTTAGAGACACAGTCAGGTGTAATATTTTGACTTTTAGAACGTTTGGCTGCTATCTAAAGTCCCAATGTGCCATTTGTTCAATGAATCTTTGCCACTTTTACTGGAAACTGCATGACGTCTGTAGGTTTATGTTTATCTTGACGCGCTGCTGCCGATGGACGACTTCTTTGTCCCTCGGCGCAAATGTGCAGGCTTGGACGAAGCGCCACCTGAACTGGCTTTAATCAGTTCTTTGTAAGATCAGAGGGGGACGCGGACTGTGGAAACCAGTGTAGCCAGACCACAGAAGAATGGAGACAGTCATTATAGAGGCAACCGGGGCCCAGACTGTTATTTTCTACCTTTATTAACAAGTGATGGCAGGAGGATCAAAGCAAGGATCTCACCAGAGAGCAGACAGAGAGGTATTGACTGCAGGTGCCAGATAGAGTCCGCTTTGTGTGTTTGGCTTTCATTAAAGTCACGGAAGAGAACGCGTTAGCAGCCTTTACATGTAATTATCGTCATGTTAAGCAAATCAGTGTTCATGTTAAACGATAATACTCTTATATCAGTCTGATTGATGAAGGACAAAGACTGAAAACACAGGTTGAGCGTGTGGTTTCTGTTTACAGGGCCGCTCCGTGTTGGCTGGAAAATGCTAACCAATTTGCTAACTGTCAAAGGGGGTGGGTGTGATTGTAGATAGTCGATGTTCTGTATTGCAGTAGTTACAGTCTGGACTCTGGAGAGAAGCAGAGGCTTTAATTATGGCTCAATTCTAACTTTACTTCTACTTAAACGGTAAAATTGTCTCCTTTTGAAAGCACCAGACAAGTACAGAGTTTCTTGTTTTATATCAATGTTTCAGCTGTAAAACAATCAGAGTTTATTTATCTACATGAATATTTATGGGCGAAAAATCGGAAGATGTTTAATGAATGTTCCTGCTGCCATGTACTTATCTAGACTGCCATTAAAGTCTCAACTTGTTGGATCTCAAGTGTCTGTTGATGTGTCGTCTCATATTTTATGCACTTTTACGCGATGAACACGCACAGAAGAAAAAGTGCCTCGTGCATTTGTGATGCTGCCAAGGAAAGGATGCTGTGCTTATCCAAGGTTAGATCTAACCTGGGATAACTATGACCTGCATGAATGAGAACCTTCACAGACAGGCTGTGCTTATGTTACAGCCTTCTTATTGGATCATGAATCGTTCTCCTGCTGTCATGAGACTCAGGATGACGCAGTAATGACTTGGCGACCGGGACCATTTATTTCAAATATGATGCACCCTGGCTGACATGTGCAAAGTCAGTCAGCTAAATCCAGATGTTGAACCGGACTTTCTGCTTTTACCATTGGTAAATACATACAGAACAACCAACACTGCAAAATTATGAGCGTAATGATATGTAATTCGTTATATCAGGCGGTGGTTCAGCATTCTGCCTCAGATCTTTACTCCAGACTCCAAATGTGAAGCTGTTCATGAGGGTCGAAGGTCATCACCGTGTACAAACATCATCATTACACTGCAAGAAAGGAGTACAAGTACAGACCTTTAACATCGCAGGCATGAAATCAGAGGAACTCATGTACCACTCCAGGGCTTTATGTATTGCTTTCATGTGTTTCAACTGCTTCACACTCCAGACTTTTATCTCCTTGAACCCGTCAGGCCACATTTTAGCTTATTGGATAAACAACAGCTCATGTGCTTTTTCTCAGAACCAGCAAGTTCTGAAGCTCAACAGTGGAAGTGGGAAAACTGGCATTCAAATTTGATTTTTAATGTGTTTTCTTTATACAGAAATTAAAAACTTTTCAGCATTAAAATTTTAAGAAGGTGTTTTGCATTGTTATGCTTGCTGTAAAGTAAAGATATTCCATCATTGCAAATAAAATATGAACACACAAACATCACGTAATTGTGGAGTTTACTCTAATCTGGCGGTCACCTTTGTTCAGCAGGCTAAACTATACTTTGAGTAGTAAATCCATCTTGTTTATGGGCCTTCATTAACATTCAGCGCTCAGCTCTGACATTCTAAACAAGAGGAATCGTTGATATTATCACAATCAACCTATGACCTCATATTAAGGTTCGACGGTTATTCCGCACAAGCACACCAGATAGCTTGTGATCTGCGCTCGTTTCTGTGACATTTTAACTCCTTAGAGGAAAACAAGGTCTATTCTGTTCCAGAGCTGCGGCGATGACGTCTACTGCTCTCATGCAGGTCATGGGGAAGAAGCCTCAGTGAAAAGCTCACAATCTGACATGGTGCGGCGACAGTCAGGAGGCTGGGTGCCTGGATATCATGCCCCGGGTGACAAGACCATCCTAAGGTAAACCTACAGCCGGCTGGATGCTCTACACATTCATGTGCTTTGATAGGACAGTGAAATCAATAATAATTAAAATCATGAGTGACATTATGCAGCAATATGTCCAATCATCTCCTTCATGGATAAATACTTATACTGTGAGACTACAGAATTCAGATTGGATTTTCCCGTTTTGTGCTTAAGTTATAAGTAACAATAATCACCCTGCGAGCATCCGCAGAACCTTGTAAATATAATTACATCCGTGACGTCATCGTTCAAGTTTAAAGGGCTCTGAGGAACCGTGACCCCGACAAAGACAGACTGTGGAGCTGAACTATCACACGTGAAATTCTCTCTGACGAGAGTGCACTAACGCAAGTCTGCCTCCTGACGTAAACCAGAGTCTACTGAAACGACCGCTGCATTAGTTCTGTAAATTTTACTGACTGGTTTCAGTCATATGCGAATGATTTCATTGTTGACTGCCAAAAGAAGATATAATTTAGATGTCTCACCACTGGCCTTTGTCCTGCTTTTACTGTGGCCGAGATCCCCACAGCCTTGGAAATATCTTCCAGAGGAAGGTAATCTCCTGGTGAATCCTGGATGAAGTGGAGGAGGACCTTTTCCCCACCTTTTACAGGCAAAATGAGTTTAGGATGCATAAAAACAATTTTCAAAAACAGTGATATCACCTGCAGTAGCCTATCATCACAGCACATTATATGAAGGAGGCAGTGAGTCACAATTTCTACAAAAAATTGAGAAAATCCAGTAACCTTGGGGAACACTGATTTCAGGGTGAATGATTTGCTACAAACTAACACTGGACCAACATGGTGCTGCGTTGCCCTCTAGAGGAGAGAGTAAGAACTACACTTCATTTTTATCATTTATGATGTTTATTCTTTACATTAGTGTAGTTATTCTGTCAGTACTATATTTAATTGTTTTTGACACGGAGCTCTTATCCTCTGCTAATTTTTAAGTGACTTAGGGAGGCATTTCTTGCATTAATCGACATAAATAATGGTAAGAAACGCTTGGACAAAAATTTAATGCAACGAAGACAAGCAAAAGTATAAATCAACTACGCCCCCTGTTGGTTCAGCAGGGGACATGTCTCGCATGTAAACATCATACCTCTGGCCACAATTAGCATGCCTCCACTCTGCAACAGGTCACCTGAGAAATTTCCCTCAACGCCATCAGCTTTGGCCTACAGAGCAGAGAGAAACAAGAAATCAGACATAAACGTGTCAGTCTGACCCTCAGCAACCTCGAGCCTGCAGTTTTTATGCATTAAGACCATAAATCTGTGTTTACCTTTGCAGCTACATCACGCACTTTCTTTCCCATGGCAGCAGGAACAACACTTATAGCTGTATACCTTCAGAAGATGACGGCAGGTAGAAGTTGAGTGATATTTTACATTTTAATAATGTCATAATAGTAATTATATTACTCTAGATCAAATTTTAATAGGTTTGCACTAATTTTGTTTCTGTTGACTGACCTTAAGATGTCATTGACAAAAAATAAAGCAACATATTATACAACTTTAAAAAATAAACCATAAAGCTTTGTCATTAGTGCCATGTATAAAAGTTACCTTTTGAAGCCCAAATCTTTGTAGGTTTTCTTTTTTTCATCAACATAAATGGCTGAAACAAAAGATTACTGATAATTGTCTCCATTCTTTGAAAAAAGTAATAGGGTACGTAAGCAGTTGCTGCACTTTTAGTATCGATATTCAGTTCATATGTGTGAGGAATGATTGCTGTGACCTCATGAACACATTTCATTGGAATAACAGGTGCTTGGTGAAATATTCCTTAGCCTTCATGTGTCAAATCCTTACATCCTTTGAAAAACCCTCCATCCTTGAACTCCGTCAGTCCGAACTCTTCCGGCCCGATGCCCACCAGGGCGACCCCGCTGGCCCTCAGCTCCGGCTCTAGTTTGCTGATTTCTGCAGCTATCCATCGGCATATCTGACAGCCAAACCTGCGCAGGAAGAAGAGAACAACGGGCTGGTCCTTCCATAGAGACTGGAGCTCCACAGTCTGGAACACAGAAAGGACTGTTATCAGTGGGAGAGCTCGGTTCAGGTGAATTCCCTTCAGATCTCCATTACATCACCCTGGAGGCGCTGCATAAAGGCAACCACATAATTAAAAGTCATGATATTACGTAATGGCAGGCTTAACGCAGATCCCAGCGGAGAAAAAATGCAAAGAAAGCAAGCCATTATTATGTGTTAAAATATGACAGGACACACCTTTAAATGCCATTCAGGGAAACAGATATCAACAAGAACAGCTCGCTTCAAACTTCTGGGCTCTACAGTCACACAGATGTATTTCTCACCTCTCCAGTTTCACTCTTCAGTAAATTCTTTCCAACAGCTGCGAGGTCAATATTCGCCATCTTCTTCACGAAATGTAAAGACAACGTGAAGGTGTGTGGAATTTGTACTATGATAAACGTGTTTCGTTTCGTAAGTCCCGCACAGCAATTGCAAAACGGCTACATCCTGATACGCCCAGTTAATTCTAACATCCAATCAGATCCGGCTATAGCTGCAACAGCCAATCAAAGTGGAGATTATGTATCAAAGAGGCGGGGCTTCCTCTGGATGGTTTCCGCACTACAGCCATGCAAATTAGACCATTTTCCTTCAATAGAATGGATATTTGCGAACATTAATTGTATTTTAGCTTCTATGGAATGAAAACTATAACACGAAGTGCTGTTAAATCTTTAAAATAACGTGTGTTCTGTAATAGGCTCCAGGTGAGCTCAAAGGTGGAAAGATTTATTACGTGGTTCTGTTTGCTTTTCCTCTCCTTTTCTCATTCTTACTTTAGTCCTCTTTGTTTTACATTAACCACTTTGAGTCTTTTTTATTGTGCTCAGGCCATAGGTCTCATAACCTGTTTGGCAACCAGTGTTACGAAATACAGTCAAACGCCTTGTCATTTCATGTACCTTTTATTTTGCCTTATTTGTAATAGTTTGGGAGATTGTATCGTACTTTCTTTGTATTGTGTTTAAAAAACAGTTAAAGTATGTGGTCACATATGCATTTAACCAACCTATAGGTGGATTAAATAGTGAATTAAGACAACTACAATACTACTACTACTACTACTACTACTACTACTACTACTACTACTACTACTAATAATAATAATAATAATAATAATAATAATAATAATAATAATAATAATAAAATAACGGTAATAAAAATAATCTGTAAAGTCTTTACAGATTCAATACTTTCTTATCTATACTTGTTAATGCACTCAAACACCTCGTTTTCAAAATGAATTGCAATGTCATAAGGTCAAGGAACTAATTCGCTCTTGTTTAATGTAGTCGATGCAAAATCTGCTTGGAAATTAGAACCTTATATCGAACCGGCAGTACATGCAGACGTTTTAATGAATTTTGTAAGTGGTGTCTTGATGTATGTTACGCATTCTGTGAGGGGACAGAAGAGCAGATGATGGATTTGTCCATTTCTCAGTTGCGACGCTGGTGCAGGGAGGGGCGTGACGTCACGGGAAAGACCGGGAGGAAGAGGTAATGGGGTAGAGGAGAGGGAGAGGGAAGAAGGGATGCTTTAGAGAACGGGAGTGACTGCACGAAATGGAAAACAGAATAAACATTACTGACTCCCGGTAGCCGAGTCTGACAAATAACGATGGCTTATCTCCTCAAAATGCCGCAGTCGCCTATATGAAGAGTGCCCCCGCGCAGGTAATTACCATCTTGGAATTACTCATTTTCCCCCCAGAGTTGAATCGAATGTATGATCCCTACTTTATAAACCATCTGCCAAAATCGAGGGAAATACTGCTGATTATTAGCCGGGTGAAGTAGAATCGATCGCCTGCGCGAACTGCGTTTGTCCCACGTTTGAATGAGATAATCCGCGCAGCCGAACCAGCCTTTAAAATCCCAGCCCTCGGTGCCTCCATTGTGTCCGTTTTGCTGTACTTCCATAAAAAATTTAAATGGAAACAGGCATCGTGCAGCAGTGCGCTCTGCCGTGCAGCAGCCACGCCGAGCACATGGGCTTTGCGCACAACGCTAACATGCGCATTGGTTGCAGCGCGTCGTGCCCATCGTTGCGGTACCATTGTTGCTGTCAGCTGATGACTGCAGTGTCCTCTCGTAGCACCTCACCGGCAAAGCTGAACCACCTTTGTACAGCGGTGTGATATTAAATGACCTCTAATATCTACTGACAGAAAATCATACAAATACTAACTAATTTCACTTTTTTACGTGCTGCAGTGTAAACTTGCTTGAGAGATGTCATCTCCGGGAATGGGCACCCCCAGTGACCCCCTCTTGTCTAGTCCTGGAAGGAGGACGTCCTCAGCACAGGAGGGTCTGTGGAGGACCTCGCTCCCCAAAACTGCCAGCTTTCCAACCTCTACCACCAGGCACCTCAGTCACCGTGCCAACAACTTCCAAAGGCAGCCTAAGCGTCAGAAGTTGATACGACCTTCCCCGCCTCCACCCCCCAACACGCCGTGTCCCCTGGACCAGCTTGACTTCAGTGAGCTTCCCCCGAGACGTACTTTTCAAGAGCTGCTCTTCAACGGCTGCATCTTGTTTGGCATTGAATTCAGCTATGCTATGGAAACGGCCTATGTCACCCCCGTGCTCCTGCAGATGGGCCTGCCCGACCAGTTCTACAGCCTGGTGTGGTTCATCAGTCCTATACTGGGTGAGTGTAGGTAATCAGCACTGTCATGACCCTGCGATCAGGCGTATGTGATCAACCATCATGAGCAGCGCGTTTCTGTCTTTGGCCTTGAAGGATTTCTGGTTCAGCCTCTCATTGGAGCATGGAGCGATCGGTGCACCTCTCGGTTCGGACGAAGGCGACCCTTTATTTTTGCTTTGGCTTTAGGTGAGACATGCAAATGCTGTGATATAGCATTGTGTGGTTGGTATGGATGTTATTTGTGGCATATAAACTGCAGGCTTCTGTCATTTTGTTGAACTCTGGATGTAAACTTGACTTTCTTCTTCTCTGCTTTTATACAGGAGCTTTGCTTGGCCTGTCTTTGGTGCTGAACGGACGCGACATCGGGGGTGCGCTGGCTGACACGGCATCAAATCACAAGTGGGGAATTGTCCTGACTGTGTGCGGTGTGGTTCTGATGGACTTCAGCGCTGACTCAGCTGACAATCCGAGCCACGCGTACATGATGGATGTGTGCGGCCCAGAGGACCAGGACCGGGGGCTGAACATCCATGCTCTACTGGCAGGCAAGACTCACTTTGCGCACGCACATACTCGCGTTACTTTGTCGTAGTAGCGGATAGGCGACAAAAAAAGACTGACCCATTATCGACAAAGATCAGTTAATTTCTTTTTCTAATCTTTCTCTGCAGGACTTGGGGGTGGATTTGGCTACGTTGTTGGTGGCATCAACTGGGATCAGACCCATTTTGGGAAGTCGATGGGAGGTCAGCTGAGAGTCATATATGTGTTCACGAGCATCACGTTGGCGATCACCACAGCCATGACTCTGCTGAGTATCCCCGAACGGCCCCTACCAAAGAGCCAGCCAAAAAAGAACTGCAGCAAAAAACATTTAAAAAGTCCCAGCCTCCCCCTTCCTCCCTCTCCCCCGGCGGCCCTGGGCTCAGCCTCAGGACCCGATGACGCAGACGAAGACTACAACTATAATTTCACTGCAAAATCTCAAGCGTGTAATTCGGACCCTCTGGCACACTCCTGCAGTGCTAATGCACGCCTCTGCGCCGGCCTCACGAGCCCCATATCACCCCTGAGCCCCCTCACACCCAAATACGGCAGCTTTATTAGCAGGGACAGCTCGCTCACTGGCATCAACGAGTTTGCCTCCTCATTAGGGACCTCCTACATAGACAGTGTGCTCATAAACTGCTACACAGGGGAGCAGACACCACAGGCTTTGGCCTCACACTCCAACGCCGTTCCCCTGCCTCCAGCAGAATCCTTTTTCCTGGATGAGTCCACCGGGGGGAGTACGAGCCATCATTTCAGACAGACTCAGGGTGAGGCGGCGTGCCGTCCTGCTGGAGAATCTCAGGATGTTGAGGCCTCCCAGCCTCAGCAGAGTGACACGCAGTCTCATGGAGCATCTCAGGCCACTGCTGGGGCTCAGCCTGGTACAGGGTTGCACCAGGGTTCTTCCATCGGGATCCTGAAGCGACCACAAAGTCTTGCACTAATGGAGGAGCCTGCGTCATCTCATGTGGTTGGGCTGGAGCATGGAAGGAGGAGAACGGTGACCTTCAGTCAGCAGGTCAGACATACTAAAACGCTGGCTAGCTTGTTGGCTACAAAGTTGTTTTAACACAATGTTTTCCCTCTGATAAAGGTTGCTAATATCTTGCTGAATGGGGTGCGCTATGAGAGCGATCTGGGTGAGAATGTGGAGACTGCAGAATCCCAAATGTCGATGAAGCTGCTGTGTATAGCCATCTACAAGATGCCCCCCTCTCTGCGGAGTTTATGCACTAATCACTTTTTGGGTGAGGCTAATCTCCAGCTGCACATAACACCACACAGCGCTGCACTGCTCTGAATTTAACGTTAGCCGCCCACGCTACCTCTCCAAGGGTGGCTGTCCTTTGAAGGAATGCTGCTTTTCTACACCGATTTCATGGGGGAGGTCGTGTACGAAGGAGACCCAAAGGCGCCCCACGACTCGGAGGCTTACCAACGATACAACGCCGGTGTCAGCATGGGATGCTGGGGCATGTGCATCTATGCATTCAGTGCTGCTTTCTACTCAGGTGAGCTGCTCTCAGGTCAGAGAAAGAATGAACTTTACCGGTGGAAAACGGCTTGGAAATGTTTATCCACTCCATGTTTTCTCAAAGTTCCCTCTCTTTCTCTCTGGGTTTCTTCTCTTTTTCTAGCCATACTAGAGAAACTGGAGGAGCGTTTCTCCCTTCGCACTCTTTATTTCTTTGCCTACCTTGCGTTTGGTTTGGGCACGGGCCTGACCACGCTCTCCACGAACATCTACGTGGTTCTGTCTCTGTGCGTCACCTACGGGGTGCTTTTCTCCTCTCTATGCACGCTGCCTTACTCTCTGCTGTGTGAATACTACCAGAGCCCACAGGTGAGCATCTGCAAATGTCACTCAGATCAAACTCGGGACAGAGAGAGGACTTTACACTTCTGTTTCTATGTATATTAAACATTTAGCCGGAGCGAGCTCCCACACAGCGTCGCTAAGCACCAAGAAGCTAAAATAATATTCTCTATGCGTGCATGACGGATGCTGTGGGAGAAAAGTAGGGCCAAACCTTCCCAGTTAAGCTGCATTCATGTTGCTTGAGGCAGACGGGAGACTGCAAGCAGACGGTACCGTTTTGATGGAACAAACATACGGTCTGATGGAATGGCAGGATGCCTAAACTATACACACACTTGATACTGATTTACCATGATGGTATCATTGGTGTGTGTTCTACTGTGTAATTCAGATTTGGGGTTGTGTATTTGAGGTTTAAATGCGATGTTAAAACTTCTTATTAGCCCAGGAACCAGTTGTAAAAAGCCGATATACACCTGCTCTGCATTGTTTCGCCTAAAACAAAACTAATTCTTCCCCAGTTTTGCGGCTCCTCGGAGGAAGGGACCAGACGAGGGATGGGGGTGGACATCTCCCTGCTCAGCTGCCAGTACTTCCTGGCTCAGATCCTGGTCTCTGTAGCAATGGGTCCTCTGACATCACTGGTGGGTGGGGCCCAGGGAGTGATGTACTTCTCCAGCCTGATGTCATTCGTGGGCTGCCTGTACTCGTCTCTCTGTGTGGTGTACCAGCTGCCCCCCGCTGAGGGTGAGCACCCTGAAAGCGAGACCCAGCCACTGTTGGTGCACATTTAGGCAAAAAAAAAAGAAAGAGTACCGTCTTATTTCACTTTACCTCACACACGCACACACACACACACACACACACACACAAACACACACACCGAGTGTTTGAATGTTTGACCTTAAGGACAGCTGCCTGATAAGACAGACACACCGAACGGCACGACTGTAAATAGTTTTCCACTGATCAGCACTTCTTCTCAGAGTCAGTCAGACAGACAGACAGACAGACAGACAGACAGACAGACAGACAGACAGATGCGGGCCACAGCTCTGTTTATACTTGAATTCTGTGTTCTTACAGCGTGTGCCTGTGCGTCTTTTTCTAAATTTTGCAAACCCAAATATGTTATGACTGCAGTGTGACAAATTTGCGCGTCTGTTTAATAAGCTCTAACGTGCCTCACTCAGTCTCATTTGTCTGTTGTTGTTTACAATAGAAAGGTCCGTCTCATAAAATCGAGCTAACCACAGCTTTCTTCCTTTCCCTCCTTCTTTTTATTAGTTGTGTGTTGTCTGCATGAGCTGCAGTGTACTCCCTCCAAGCTTGTTTCTGTCCTTTGGCCAGGGGAATGTCTACCTGCCTGCATCCCTGAGTTATCATGTTACTTTTCGGACTTGTTTAAATAACACATCAATGCGTGCTTAATATTAACACAAACGATAAACACAATTTAAACTCACATACATTCTCAATAGCCTTAATATTGAAATCACCAAGACACCAAACGGACAGTTTTATTCAAGCCTATGTTTACGTGCAGTCCAATTTTTGCACAAGAACGGCTCATAGCCACGGCTAACAGCTACAGGACACGAGCTCATTAGCAACCTTTACAAGAAAAGCCTGACGTGTACTGCTGGCAAATTGGGTCTGGGCCCCCACTAGGCCATGGAAAGGCGTGAGCTGTCACCGAGGACATGACTTTTGTAATGATGGTCATTCTTGTCATCATCAGGAAGAGACGTTGAAACTGGGGTGTGAATCAGCATTCGGTTGGGAACCGAACAAAACAGAAGAACTGCAAACAGGGGAGAAGACTCACGTGCACTGTGGGTAAACGCGACAGCGGACCAACAGTGGGTGAAAGGACTGGGGGGTGGGGGGGTGTTGGGGTCAAGATCCAGCAGCTTGTGCTTGCCACCATCAATAGTGTGCATGCTTCAGGTGTTTAGGCTTCAGTTCCACCACGCTCGGCCCACCAACTCAGTGTTGTGTTGATCATGCATGTTAGCCAGCCTCATGGGCTAACGTGGGACACACGGTCCTGCTTTCATCCACAACAAGCAATATCATTTTTTTTTCTCTTTATGTTGTGCCATTGAACGCTTCATTTGTTCACAACAGGCAGCAAGCCTGATTTCAGGGTGATTAAAACTATTCATAGTTTATCCTGTGGAAACACCAGTTTTGGTGGTTTCCCTGACTGACAGACACACTGGATTCCATCCCGGTGCTGGTAAAAGGTGCTTCTTCAGCAGAATGTCATCACCTATCATTTAAGGCTCCTGGACTGGCTACACGTATGCCACCGTTTCTGAGGAAACTACTGTAATTGTATGGATCATGCTGTTGCAGCTTGCCTAGATGGTTTTTTCCCCTTCCCTTCTTCTATGGCACCAGCTCTTGGACATTATCAGCAGTTACTGAAAAAGCTAGTTTTATGAAGGGCTGGTTTAAAACTAAAATGATGGCTTTTGACTCCTGCCTCAGTTTTGTTTTTTGTTTTTTTCCATGGGCACAACTGGTTTCAGGTTGCTTGGTGGGTTTCCAAATACCGATCTGTAGTGTCTTAAACACACCACTTGGGGGAGCCAGGAAACAAATCTGCTGTCCATTGTGTCCCCTTTTCCATTACCGACCAAGATTATGCCTGTTCCACTCTGAATCTAAGACAGCCATTTTCCATGTTGAACAAACTGGGTCAAGTGACATCATCTGCTGCAAAACCACAACTGAGCAGTGGTAATTAATAAAAAGCAGGTACTGCAGACAAATAGATACTTAAGTAAAAAGACAATTTATTTGTTATTCAGAATATACAAAGCAGTGGCTGAAGTAACCGAATGTCATTCTGGTTCTGAAAAACGGCAGTCTTGGACGCAAAACTGGGCTACCCAGCCATAACATAAAACTTGCTGAAATCATAAGAAAATAAAAAAACAAACAAAAAAAAAAACCCAAGTATAAATGGTACAAACTTGCGTGGAATGCATACAGAACAAATGACCAAAGCATTAAGATTTAAGAGGGGTTAATTAACATCAGAAAATCCTGTCACCATTTAAACAAGATCAAGTACTCTTATCACAGAGGCACAGGACATCGCCCCTTTTATTCATTTGCACCATCTGTTATGTTAACAAGCCAGAGATTAAGTAGCAGCTCAACATAAAATATTATGCCTCAACTAATAATGCTAACTGTCTATTATCCCCTGCTTAAAACTTATCTTTGGTCCTTTACATGAATCTGAGAGGTCAACATGAGCCTTGGAGGGATGAGCAGCTGCCTGTATGAACAAACTGTCTGGTCAGCACTGGTATAATAAAGATTGTGCTTCTAACACATCAATATAAAAACGTGTGAAATGAAATGAACTGATCTCATGATGTGGCCCTACTGATACAAGTAAAAAAAAGCTCATTTTAAAGACCAATAAATAACATTTCATAAAAAAGGATGTGTGGCCACTTTCTTTAAAGACTCCAGTGCAATGTGAAAACATGGGAGTAAACAAAAAGGACTATTTCGCAGAATTACAGAAAGCACAAGCTCTACGACGCAATGTTGACCAGGCTGGTTAGACAGTGCTGCCAAAGGTAACAGGAGACCTAGGCCTCCACTTCTGCCTCTTTAGAATCTCCATTTTCCTCTGTCTTCTGCTTTTTTGTCTCTGCTTTCTCCTAATAACGAAACAGAAAAAATATTCATGTATTAGCAGAGATCAAAGCACTCTTCATGAGTCATCACATTAAAAAAAAAGATTAAAAACTGGATTTCTATGCTTGGTGTCAACCCACCTCCTCCTCTTCAGCTGCACGCTTCACAGGCTGTGCATCAGTCTCCTCAGCAGGGGGCACCTCCTCTGCAGTTCCTGTACAGAAAATGTGTCATTTCAGAAAAAACATCCATGACTGCATTTCACATTGATTCAAAAAAAAATATGTTTGGATTTAAAAAAAAAAAAAAAAAGGAAAATAATCAGGGCCATGGATGCAATGTAGTTGACCAAGCAAAGAAGACTAAACTAGCCAATTAATGAAACTTTTTGAGTAATTTATTAACATACCATCTCCATTTTCATGTTTCTCCTCTGCTGGTTCTTCCGCTTTATCGTTGTGTTCAGCACCGTTCTGCAACACATAAAGGAAATGTCAGTCCAACTACACGCCGCCTGTGTGTTTTAGGACTGTGGACTTCACTGCAAAACCAGGAAAAATGATCAGGAATTAGACAGCACCTGCTTAACTGGAGATTAACGATTGCTTACTCGATTAATACTTTTGGGGGGAAAGGGCCTAGCTCACATCGCTCCCTTGAGGATTGGCCTCCACGCTATACCGAAGACACCGGCAGAAAAAAAGGCGCTCTGACTAACATCTGTGCCGTTTCACAACCCAAACAAAGCGCTGCGTGCAGAGCCGCTTCAGGGGAGGCGAGGAGGGGAGGAGGGGAGGAGGGGGGCCGCAGCAGCGACACCTGCATGATAAGGCCGCCAAGACAAAAGGCCATGAGGCCGGTTCCCCTCAACTCACTGTGCCATTGGCAGGTGCTTCCCCGTTGTCGGTCTCCTCTTTCTCCACTTCAACTTCTTTCTTCTCTTTCAGCTCCTACAAAATAAAAGCACGCGAGAATCGGTAAAGCCATTAATTTGAAGAGCAACATAAGAAAGTAGTGGTTGATTTACGGAAGGACATATTCACCGCAACCAATAACCCCCAAACAACGAGGAACTATGACAGGCAACACTTTCATCCAGGCTTGTAACGTAACGTGGACGTTACTCGGGCTTCCCGCCCACAGCAGCGGCTCCGTTCTCGCCAGTTGGAACGTCTCTACCTTTGTCTGCTCAAGAAGACATTTCTCACTAACCACAGCGCATATGACGAAGTTTCTAGACGAGAAAACGAGCCGTCGACGCTAAGTGTTGCTTTTAAGTCATTTCCAAATGATATTGGTCGACGATGAGTTGCATTTCACGATAAAAGCCCTTTAGGCAATTGTCCCCCAATTACCGCTTTAACTCACACTAAGTGGCGCTGATGGCAAAACCAAAATAACCGCAAAAAAGAAAGAAAAAGCAAAAACATTAATTCGCAACGACCAGTTTTTATTCCAAAGAATAAACGGGGTGTTAAAACTTCTTGCAATATATTAACACAACCAAAAAAAAAGAAGAAAAAAAAAACCTTCAATGAAACCCACCTTGGCTGTAACCTCTGCAGTGGCGGTCGTTTCAACAGCTGTGTCGGCCATGCTTAATTTGGTAAATTAATGTAGGCAAACGTAATCCTATTTAAGACAGAGTTTAATTTATTTTTTGATATCTTGGCTCTTTGCCTTCGTGTGGCCAACTCTGAGACGCTACGAGAGAAATGGTGCCTTGCCGTCTCCGCTTTTCTCTCGAGCCAGTTGAAAATTCACTCCCGTTGGACGCCGAGAGCCCATCTCGTCCGCGATTGGGCCGTTCTGACCGTAGACGCATCCCATTGGACGAACATATCGTCAATTTTGAGACGATGGCCCGCCTTCTACCTACGGCATTGCTGATTGGTCAATCGTTTTAAAGCGCCGCACTACGACAAGTTCTTTCTTCTCCAACCGATCAACCAGGATGTTTAAACTTTATCAATCTTGCAGATGTATATGGTCTATTGAAATAACAATAAACAATCGGAAAATACCAAGAAATTATTTTTTATAGGTATAGGTAGAACTGATAATAAAAGTTTATACATAATAACACACGAGCGGCATCTTTTGTCTTAAAACATAGAACCTACATGATGGGGTTTCAAATTACATGCGGGAAGGTTGTGACGGTGTGAAAGCCATACGTCCACTCCCCTTTTCTATATTTAACACCGGTAATGAGACGTGTTCCTGCTTTAACTTTCACTATCTGCAAGTCCGTCTAACGGACGCAGACCAGTAACTTTAAACATTTAAACTTTAAACACATCTAAACACAAAACATTACAGTTATGATTAACTACACCGCAAACATGATTCAAACTGTACACTCTAGCATCAATTTGTGGATTTAGAACAAATATTAATATATATAATGTTGTGATATATTAATGCAATTCTATAACAGTGGTGCAGTAAATGCAGTGTCACTATATAGCTGCAATCTTTTAAGGGACAACTTTTTAAATAGTGTCTGTTTACATATAGGCCTATCGTACAGACAGTTTATATTACCTTTTTTTAAAGATTTTACTCAGATCTGCTGTGGTCTTCAGTGGATTGGTGCTTGGCATATTAAAATTCAATAGTCCATTGTTTATTAAAAAAAGAAATAAAATTAAATAAAGTAATCTAATATAGCATACTCTCTCATTTAACTGTTAAATCAGAGGAAGTAGTAAAATATGCCTTTGTGGATGTAGCACTCTTTAAGCCTGTATGCCTGCTGTCAGATGTTTTAGTAAAAAATTAAAGTGATGGCAGTTATTTTCTATCATTATCAAATATTACAACACCTATAATGGCTTTATTTCCCACACCTATCACTATTTTCCACCCACACATAGCATTCACTGTCAACTTTAACTGTTGCTTTTGTCACACAATAGTCTCAAACTGGGTTACCCACATTTCAAAGCAGGGAGAGGAGGCAAATGTCTTGTCTACTCTTTCTTCATTTTCTAATTTTAGGACATCCTGGGACAAATTCTATGCTGCAGTTATGGCAGCAGCATAGAAGCCCCTTCAAGAGCCATCGCAAGTACTGGTGTGAAAACTGGAATTACAATACAAACCAAAGGCTTGTGTGCCATCAACTATGTAATTTATTGTCTTTAAACACCAGAATGGGGGAAAAGGAGATAATGTGTCATCAACAAAAGGGTAATAGCAGTGCATTTTAGCCAGGCATTTTAATTAAGGCAAAACCAATGAAAGTCCTCAGTGTTTTTGATGGGGAAAAAAATCTTTTTAGCATCTTTGCCTTTTATTTAAGACCACATGGAGACTGCAAAGGCTTAAGTGTGCCTAGAAACTGCAAAGGACCACATTTAGGATGCACTACACTCTACTTTTCTGCAACTGGAAAATGGGAACAATCTGAATGGCTTTATGAGATCATTTCTGCCTCCTTCCCCCACTCCCCACCCCCTTTGCCCACCTCAACATGTTTATGTCGACATATTGTCGCAAAGAATAAGAGAAGCTTGTTCATTCTGCTCCGTAGAAAGGGGAAACTATGCTATAACTAACTATGAATGTTGGATCATCAAGGATAAGCCATAAATATATGCAGGTTGTGTAGAGATTATTACAAACATCTTATTTGCCAAACTACGGAAGTATTCATCCTACTTTCCATAAGCAGAAACTGGAAAATCCTTTTTTTTAAAAATGCTATTCAAATTCATGAGTCCACAGAATGTAATACTGTATAAAAGAAAAGCCTCACTATATCGATAATGACGTGTTTGAAAAAACCTACACTGTATATGGTTACTTTAAGCATATTCAAATATTCAATGTTCTGTTTCAATATAAAAGTATACGGCACCTTCATTCTACCTTAATTTCTTGAGGACAAAAGGGCTGACCTGACTTGAGGAATGTCTGCCTGGTGGGGGCACAATGTGGGGCCCATCACAGAGCAAAGGTCAGGATTAGGCGGGGGAAGGGTCCTGATAATTGGAAGAATCGGCAGTTGCAAACTGAGCTCCTTTGTTTTGAACAGCAGTGTCCTGCGTTGTCTTCCCGGCCTTCTCAGCTTTCTAAGGAACCACATGCATTTGACTTCTCCCTGGGATTTTTCAGTTGATTTCACAGCAAGGGAGAGAGCATCCTTATATAACTGATCCATGATTAACATGATTAAGTACAGTCACTGCTGATAATATAGAGAAGATGTTTCCCTCTGCCCCAGAAAAACACACTGTGTATTCCTATAAAACATTCCGGGATGTTCCTTAGTTTAGTTCAGGCCAAAGAAGTACAGGTAATTTCACTACAGAACCACGTTGGATCAAAACTGAAACAGAAATTAACTGTCTGCGGTGTAGGAATCAATAATATGAACAACTGAAAGAAAATGTCAGCCAAAGCTCCTCAGAGGTGGAGATACTGCAGCCCTGTTGCTCCGGATAATGTTGTGTTTGACACGTCTCACCGGTATCACATGGATTAGTCTGCAGGTGCTTTGAGGATTTGGATGAGCTCTAACTGGTATCTCCAACGACTCTGACATTTGTGTCTGGCACTGCAGCTACAGGACTTCAAAACGTCATTGGACTTTGCACGAGGATGTTTGTTATCTTCTTCCACCCTTTGTGGTGGTGGTGAGCAGGTGCCAGATAGTTTTGTTAAGGTCGTGTTCGCTAAATTCCTGCTACTGGCTGTCAATTGGCCAAAGTTTGAAAAATCCCACAAACGTAAGCTCCACTGTTGCTGCTGAAGTTTCATACATGGATATAATCCTGTAAAAAAATGCTTGAAGCTCCAAAATGTTGATTAATGCTGAAATGTTCCAGAAACTGTAAACTTCCTGTGTCTGAATTCTAACTGATGCAATAGTTTTTTTTACCTACTTTATGATGCTGGATTTAGGTAATGGTACAGTTGCAATTAAACAAAATGATGAGCCATTTAATGAAAGATTTAAACCACTGCAGCATTGAACTGAATTAAAACGTCTCTTTTTTTAGTTTCCCTTTTTCCAGTGTAATGGCCACACTAGCTTATTTATTTCACCAAGTAGCTCCGCCTCTCAAACGAACATCTGCCCTGCCAGAAAAAAGTGGAAATTTCCAGTAATTCCTGCTGCTTTGCAATACACGCTCCTCCTCCAGCTCCTCCTTCACGTTTCCCGCCTTTCAGTCTACCTGCTCCTTCCTGCAGGACCTCACGGCCCTCTGCTGCACAACTTTGTGGAGGGCTGGAGGTCTGTTCTATTTTTTCATTAGGTAAAAGGAGAAAGAACTGAAACAATGATTTAAATGTGTTGTTTCATTTGGTTGTGAGCCAGACTGACTGACAGTTTCAGAAAAAACAAAAAACAAAACTGTTGAGTGTTAAGCTATAAGGAAGTAATACATTCACTCGTGAATGATAAACAAGGGTTGTTTAGGGATCACAGAGCAGATGGTGGATTTGCATCACCCTTTCTTTGGCTGATCTGATATTCTGATTTATTTCAGAGACTGCAGTGCTTCAAAGGCTGTCCTCAAATGGCACATTTAAGGGTCAGTAAAAGGGGAGGAGCTCTTTGCAGATTAAGAAAGGTATGGTTTGGATGAGGAAAAGAGGTTGATTAACTGATCATTAACTTGTTTACAGGCAGAAAAGACCAGGCCACTGCTACGCTGTATCTGTGGTTTTATAACTTCCTGTTAATTCAAGGCCATGATATGGCAATGTGCGTGCACAGGCGCCTCTGATGCTAGAATGAAAATAATTTAATAAAAACAAGAAAAAGACAGAAATGAGACAGCTGGAGTGGCGAAGTTTGAGTGTGTGTTAATGGCATGAGGCACACTGACCTTAGACCCATTGTGAAGCACCAACAAAGAGCCATCTGCACAGCAACCAAAGCAGAGATGAGGGACTCGCACACAGGGAGACCGTTGGTGGGAGGGAGTGGAGGGGTGCAAGAGGACCTGGAACGTAAATAAAGAATGAAATCAATGACAAAAAAAAAAAAAGCATTTAAACTGGACATGATCTTCTGGATCAACACAGGAAAATTGCCAGAGAGACCGTCCCTCAACAGCTGCTGAAGTCAACAGAAGAGCTCCCTGTCGAATCACCTAAGAGCATACTTCCATTTGCTGTGCCATGTAATTAGAGCCTTTAAGACAAATATATAACCAAAATCATTTTACTTTTCAACACATTTGATTCATCTATTCATTCCAGAATTGCAAAATATTTGAACGAAAAGGCAATATGACCGCAGTTCTACACAACAATGTTTCCCCCCTTTTTATAGAAAACATGATTTCAAAATGGTGAAAACAAAGACAAAATGGTGTCAGGGGCCTATGCCAAATCACAAATATTTCACAGGTAAGACATGAGACTCGGGATTGCTTAGCAACAGCAGTCAAATAAATAAATAAATAAATAAATAAATACTCTAGCAGCTTGTGTGGTAACAGACATTGAAGCTGCTGCCACTCAGTGGCAGACATGCTTGTAATGAGCTGATAAATCCTCAAATGACTTATTTTACCAAAGCTTGTTTGGCTACTGATATTAATACTACAATTACCTGGAAAAAAACGCTTCAAAATTACATTGTACAAGATGGACAGGGATTTTAAAAAAAGTGATCTCCTCTTTCCATTTGCAACACAGTTCAAAAAAACATATTCACTCATCTGATTGGCTGGAGCATGCGCCAGTGCTGGTGGTGGGCAGTTGCTTAGCAACACACATGGGAGGGTGGGGTGTGGGTGGAAGGGTGTGAGTATCGAGGAGGGTGTTGTTCGTCAAGGGGATGGAGCCTTCTGGGTACAGGCAGACTGGGGAAATACCTGGCACGGTTCCTAAATAAACAAACAAGAGGAGAGAGAGAGAGAGACAGAGAGAGACAGACAGAGAGAGAGAGAGAGAGAGAGAGAGAGAGAGAGAGAGAGAGAGAGAGAGAGAGAGAGAGAGAGTGAGCCTGGGGTAGACTGGGATATCTTTCGGTCTTGTGTTGTGGCAAAAGGAACATGACATTTTTACACATTAAGTTTTTCCCAAACTGGAGCAGCGTCAGTCTGAGGAGTTGACAAAGGACAAAAACAATCATGGACACCGACATTGTTCTACCAAAGACCGAGAGAGGGGGCGAGGTAGACTAACAGGATGTAAGTAATTTTAGCTGCCCCATCAGTTTGATGAAGAGCAGAGCACGGCAGCAATATGGCCCGAACATGTGCACAGCTGCCAGATAAGAATTTTGAAAAAAGGGAAGAAAAAAAACAAAACAACCTGTATGTACATGTTTGGGTTTGCACGCAAGGGTGTATACCTGTTTGGATAAGTCCTCCTAAATATGTGAGATTTCCTAAATACAACAGTGTCAAAGGCACTGAGTGTGTGGGCTAATAAGGGCTTCAAAAAAAGAACAACAAAGCCGTGTTAGTGCTACACAAGGAAACTACTGAGCAGAAGAAGGAAGCAAAAGGTGGAAGATGGGCTTCTGTGGAGAGGAGGGCTGCTGCTGATGGTTCAGCCTGCAGGAGGAGGGCTGTCTCTGAAGGCAATGGAGACTCTTTGTCAAGAGTAGGAAATGAGGTTTCTGTTGTCATTAAAAGGAAGGTTTCTATGGCAATGCAGAGAGCCGTGTGCACAGCAAATTTGCTGGGAGTGGAGGGGGCTAAGTGAGAGTAGAATTTCAAAGAACTCCTCCTCCATCTCGTCTCCCACCACTGCCGCCCCTCTGCACCGCCACAGTACCCTTTTATCTCTGATAATCTCATTTCATAGCTGCACAGTTGAGACTGCAAGAGGGACAAAACAAGTCACAGATCTATCAGTTGCAAATGGAGCTTGCTTCACTTACCAAAGCTGATTCTGACAAAATCCTAATGATGAAAATGTCAGTCAGTCCACATATTAATGAACATGAGACCTGATTTGATCGCTTTATTCATCTGTTTAATTTTGGGGATCACTTCAGCACCAACAGATGTTCACTCCTGAATGTCCAACTGTAATAACATTTAAAACTCCACATGTCAGGTTCTTTTGACCATCTAAAACCTTGCTGCTGGTCCATTTGGTAACAGTTTGCCGATATGCATAGTATGCATTTTTGAAAAGCTTGGCTGCTGGAGGACTCACTAACCGATGATCATGAGTGTAGGGTCCACAGACAGATGTCTCACTTAGCGCAAGTAAGAGTGACCATTTATCTGAATAATCGTGGAGGATGTATCAGAAAAATCATCATGAACACGTGGCGAACCGGTGTAATGTTTAGCAATAAAAGCCCCTCATCACCTATTTGGAAACAGAATTAAGGTCTAAGCGTGCGCGCCAAATGTAAATACACAAGGTTGTGCTGCCCCCAACCTCTGCCTTTGAGCATAGCAGCATGCGCCACGCACACTTTTGGAAGAATTTGCAACTTCTTTATTGTCAGGCAACTACAGCGTTTGGAATGTGCATTCCAAATGAATGTTCCATTGTTTGGGTCTAGGACAGGTTATTTGGATTGTTCTTGAAGCAAGCGGTTAACTTCAGCTTTTGTGAACGCTTGTATATTGAGCAGCTTGACAGTCTTTTCTTCCATCGTTTTCAGGTAGGACATGATTATGTCCTCCACTGAGGCGTCCTTAGTCTCAGGGCAGGCACACCCCAATTTAGGGAGGATTTCCCTCATTACTGTGACAGAGGAGAAAGGTTTTATTCTTACAGGAATGCAAAGCACTAAGTTTCATCTAGTTAAATAATCTTCCCCTACCTGCTTTAATGTCTTTCAGGCTCTTGTCTATCATTTCATCATGGTTTTCATAGCTTTCGATTTCGGATTGCAGTTTAGAATTTTTTTTTTTGAGCCCCCCCAGGAAATTAAAGCCACCCTTTTCAGCTGAGTGACCTTTTTTTGAAAGATGATGAATCTCATCTTGTAACTGTGGATTCACAAAGATGGATCAGTGATTTCATCTACATTTCCCAACCCAGTGTAAAATAGCATTTGTCAGCTAAAACTTGAAAGACCTACAAAGTCAAGTAAACAAGTGGATTCAATCAAATATAATAAAAGCAAATCCTTTCATTTAAAAAAAGGAATAATAGAAAAGGAATTAAAAAAAAGGAATAATAGAGCAAAAAAGCACACTCACCTGGCGATTATTCTCATTCATCTTAGTGATTTCCATTTTTTGCTCATTTATCAGAGTGTAAAGTTCACACATTTCGGTTTCCTCTACAAAGTAAGACAAAAAAAATGGTGAGATACAGCAAAAGATCCTCCACAGTGACAGGACAAATTGATAGAAATGGTAAAAATCAACTTACCCTGGATGAACTGGGTGACCAAAGAGTCCAAGGTGACCTCTTCTGGTTCATAGAACTCTTCTTCTTCTTCTTCGTCCAGGCTGACATCTTCTGCTTCATCCGGGTTGACCTCATCTACATCAGCCGGCTTCTCCTCCACCGGCTTCTCTGCTTGAACACACGTCATTAATCTTTAAAAATCTAAACATTTTCTTTTGATGTTTTATTGCCTTGACAGTGTTTGAAAAGTCTGCATGGGTCAGCATCTGCTGGAACTGACTATAAACCTGTTTGAGAAATTGATTTCATTGTATTTGTTATAACGCGTATATTGTTTTTGGGCTAATAAATCTTACATTCTATTGTGACATCCAACTAAATAAATCACAACCACACCAACCTTCATCCTGGACCATTTCTTCTGGGAATAGTTCTGCTAGTTCACTTATATTTCTTTGGTTTTTGGCGTGGGCTTCCTTTTCCTTCTTTTTCATCATGATAATCTTATTGTACGCATTGGTCCTTAATTATAACATACGTATAACTATTACACTCAAAGATCTTAATGTGGTATATTACCATATCACACATTTCTACATTTCTCAAATCTCACCTGTTTTCACAAGCGAGGGTGGTACATTTCATATTATCCTTAATGTATAGGCCAAGATCATTGAAAACCTAAAATATATATAGATTTTTTTTAGTGCACTTGGCCTTGTTATGGTAAAAAAGAAAATATCCCTGGTGTTACCCGGACTGACATTTTTGTGTGGGAACGTGGTTCGGTGTAGCTGTAAACGTTCAGTCTCGTCATGCTGACTCTTCAGCTCTGTCTTCAGCTCACGGATTTTATTCACTTGTGCATCAAGATAGTTCTTAGTCTAGACAATCACAGAACAAAAGCCAAGTTTAAGGAATGCAGAAAGAACTCAAATATACAGCAAGTAGCAGCAATGCAGCTTTGTTGCAGTCTGTACACTTCTGCACTCACTCTGAGCAGCTTCTTCTCCAGAAACTTTAAATTGTACTGAGCCCGGTCTCTCTCTGTGCACTGAGTCACCACAGATTTTTGCTTTTTGAATTTTATGGTCTCGGCCGTCATGGTGGTGATCTGCCGACATCAGAGACGTTAATCATTACCTGCGATTGTAAACCAAACTATTATCAAAGGTGAAGTGACTGTCGGACCGCTGCACATGTACCTCCTTGTCTAGCTGTTCTTGACAGTCCTTCTCTTTCTTCAGGGTTTTATCCATCACAGTTACTGCCAGAGCCTGAAGTTTCTTCTTGCTTTCGTCTTCCTCTTGCGCCTTTACAGCTGCATTGAGAATGTTTAGGTCTATCTTGAGCTCTTCCTGCTCCTTGAGCAGTTTTTTGATGCAGTTCCTTTAATCACGTGACACAAACACTCAATTAGGCACAAAACCATTTCACTGAAACAAGACTGGAAACAAGATGTATGCGTGGTGCTCATTCACTGTTGTTTGTTGAGCTGCTCCTGAGCTACGCAGTTGCAAACCTTCCTTTCGCGAACCATGATGTAATAGAGGTTCTCTAGTTTTGCCAAGTCTGTGTCAGAAACATGTTCATTTTTTAGCCATGCAATAATCGATGATGCCATGAATAATAATGTCAACCATAACAATATACCGTTGCAGGTTTCTGCAGCTTTACTGGCAGAATAAAACATCTTCGTTGATTGTGTAGACTTCATGGTTGAAAATTCACTGCAGGGAAAAAAAAAAGAAATAAGAAAAAGTTAAAATGACTAATTCAAGTTAAATTCAAAATATATTGGAACAAGCTAACAAAGTTAACATATATTTTTGTTTTAGTTAAAACTATGAAAGCACATATGTATATTACATACATCTGTTAGTAATTGAAAATGTAATTACCGTAGACTGTGGATGAATTTTCAAAAGAAAAAAGGATTTTTTTGTAGTTTGATTTACTGTAATGGTAGTGTTAAAAATTAATAATGTCAGTATATATGTGCTTTGAAGACCAAAAAGCAAATGAAATTTATTAAGATAAAAGCATTTTTTTTTTATTGGTTTTATTGGTTTTGAGGTATCTCAGCACATTAAAAGTATAAGTAGAGATGCCTAAATATGTGTGGGGCCTTTCAAAGGGAGTCATTCCCCACTCAAATTTCTAACAACTGAAGTGCTGATGTTGAATGCAAGCTACGCAAAACTCCACAAATGTAAAGGTATAGTCCGCAGCACCTTGGATTCTCACATGTGACCTGTGTTCGAAGGTAAGCCTTGGTAGCATTCCTGGTTGTCGGCAGATTGTAGATTATAATTCCAGTTAGAGGTTTAAATTGCCTAAGAGAGGTCAGTTCATCTGATTAACAGGATCCGGGCGGGCTGTCACAGGCCAGTGGCTTTTTTAGGTTTTCTTCACAGCTCTGAGGTTGGGCTGGGAAAGAAGGTTGTGGTAATAGGAAAGTGAAAAGGCTTGTCTTAAGGATGAGGTTAAGTGATATCGGAAGTTCGGGGTACAAAGTAGCATCCAGAGTGGTAAAACAAAGTTATAGTTGTAGAGCTGGGAAGATCAGATCCTTTGATTGTCAGGTTGCCTTTGATCCTATTTTTTGTGCGTGGCCCTTAGGACACTGCTGGAGTCATCAAGGGCCTGTGGCAGCGAGGAGTCATAAGGTCATAATGACACTGCTCAGATTGTAATAAAAAGTGGTTGGCTGAGGACTCGTATTGATACACATGGGTGTTCATTCAAGGCAAATCAAAGTGTATTTGAAGGACGTATGTCAGAAACCAAAAGGAGTGAATGTTGTGACTTGACTCAAGGTCAGATTCAGACTCCACATGAAGAAAACTCCCATTTCAAAGACAGAAAATAATTTCTTTAGCAGAACTATGGTAGGTATTACAAGGACCAAAAAACATATTCTTCTTCAATATATTTAACAAATTACATGAAGTTTAGCTATGATGGTGTTAACGCTGGTTCACTAGATGAGTACACATGATTGACTATTATTAGAAAAGGAAAATTCAGGGAAATTCAGCATAAATTAAAAGAAAAAAAAATCAGGCTCATGACACATGAGGGCAGGACAAAACCTGAAATGAGAGAAGGAGTTACTGTCAGACAACAACAGCATATAGTAAATAAAAACATGTAATAGCATTAGCATGGCAGGAAAAAGCCACAATCTGATCTTAAGCCTATGACCATCCAAATAATTTCACCAACCTGTTCTGATATTTTCTTGCGAAGCTCTTCCTGTGAAATTGGCCATTCCTCCTCATCGGTGAGAGGCGCCTCATCGGCCTCATAATCCGCACTGAGGAGACCAGTCAAACCAGACAGCAGCGATTGGACTGCAGCTTCAACCAAAAATGATTAATGATTTATATTTCACAGAAAAAAAAGAGGCTCACGTGTTCACTGCCGGTTGGAAACCGATTTGCTGCTGAAGCTGTTCTGAATTCTGACTCAGGAGAAACTTAGCGAGATCTTTGGGATTGTTCCTGTCTGCGTCCTGCGAGAGGAGAAAGAAAGCATTTTCGGAATAATTCAACTGTTGTGAGAACAAGCAGGTCAAAACCACTTGTGTGTTTACTTTAGAACTGAGGAAGGCTTGTATGCTGAGCAGCTCGGTGGTCTTGTCCTCAGTCAGACCCAGGTAGGACATGATGTTGTTGTCAGCGAGCCCCACGGAGGAGTCCAGCGTGTCCTCTTTGGTAGAGCGGTCCCACTCCATTTTAGAGAAAATACTGGTTATAACTGAAAGAAGAAATTTATTTTTAACATATCAGACATACATGGTGTAGCAATTAGCAACATTTACTCCAGTTACAGGAATGAGAAAGTCCCGATGCACGTACTCCAAAATTAAAACACTATTCACTATTCTAATGCAATTTTCCCACACCTGTTTTAACGTTTCCCAGGAGCTTGTCTATCATGCCAACTTGTTTTTCATATTCTTCTGCCTGGGATTGAAGTTTTGCTTGTTTCTCTTTGATGTCAGCCAGGAAAGAGTCATGGTCCTTTTCCTTTTGCAAACTTTTGGCTTGAAAATGCTCAATCTCAGCGCCAATCTGTAGGTTCACAAACGGAACAGATATATGTCACTTTAATTAAACACAAAAATGAATGATTGAAAGAACAAATAAAAGAAGAAAACAAATACCCACCTGGCTGATTTCTTCCTTCAGGACATCGGCTTCATTGTTTTGGTCATTTACAAAATTGAACAGTGCAAATTTTTGGTCTTCAACTACAAATTGAAACAAAGAGATAGATTTCTCTCTGACAACAGGTTAACTTTATTGAAAACTTCTGAGTTAATTAATATAACTTTTGAAGCACGTTTAGCACAATGCGGAGGTCATCAATCCATCCAAGCGTTAAAAAGAATGTGCAACAAACATGATGAACAGACTTACCGTGGATAAATCTGGTGACCAACAAATCCAGGTTGTCCTCTCCTGTCACAGCCTGGATCTTACTGAATATCTCCTCAAGAGCATCAGGTGACTCTTCCCCTGAATCTATCCGCTGCTCCTTCATCCTAGACCCTTGAAGAAGTTTTTGAAGATTCAAACAATCTCCTCTATATCAGGGATGTTGGAACCCAGTCCTTGAGGGCCACAATCCAGCCAAGTTTCATGTCCTCCCATTCAGATAACCGCTTTCAACAAGGCCAGTGAGAACTGAGGTAAACGCATCTGGTAGCCCACCAAGACCCGGTTGGATGATAGCCCTCGAGGACTGGGTTCTGACATTCCTGCTTTAAATAAAAGTTATGCATATTGTCCATTTTGAGTGGGTGTGATATTTGTTCTGTTTAAAGACTGGATGGGATTCTCACACTGATCCCCAACACTGCGCTCGTTGCACTTGGCGGTCATGAACTCCTTGAGGTTACATTCATGCACGATCAGCCTCTCCAGGTCCTTCATCTCTGCCTTGTACTGGGTGAGGTCCTTTACTGCTTTCTCCTTCAACAAGGTCATCTTGGATTGAGCTTCAGCCCTGAATTATAAGCAGTTTATATCTACAGTTAATGACCCAAATTTGGAATATTATCATAGCACTTGTGAAACCTTACCTGTCATCATAAGCAGCAATGGAACAGTTCACAGCTCCTGAGATCTTTTTGCGTAGTTCATGGAGTTCCTGTGCATGTACTGTATATTTATGTGTGCGGGTATGTATATACACACATACACAAATACACATTTAAAGTATGTTACAAAAACAAATTTCTGCTCTGACCTTTTCCAGCCTGGTTCGAAGTTGCTGGAAGCGGATCTGCTCAACATGAAGAGTCTGCAGCTCTTTTCTCAGCTGGCTGTTTTTAGTCATTTGCTCACTAAAGTGAGTCAAAGCCTGAATAATGAAAAAGTACACAATTTAAGTAACAGAACTACTTAAACAATAACATGGAATTAATGCAGTGCATGCAAATAGTATTAACAAGTATCTAGTTGCACAAGTTACAACTCACTCTGTCCAGCTTGTATTCCATCGTGCGAATGGCCCTCTGAGTCTGCCCTTTCTCAGACATTTGGGTGTGGTTATTTCGGGCCTTTTCCTTTCTAATGTTTGCGATCTTCATCTGCATGTCTGTGATCTGCCGGCATTAGAGGCACAGAAACATTAACTGGGGGCCTCAGGGCAAAATAACATGGTGAACCAACTGGCTTTTACCTCTTTGTCCAGTTCCTGTTGATGTTCCTTCTCTTTTTTCAGGGCTGCATGTATCATGTCTTCCTCTTCCAACAGAGCGCGGAGAGTCTTGGTGTCTTCATTGTCACGGTGAAGACGTGAAAGGTTCTTGCAGATGCCCAGATTTCGGTGGAGCTCTTCCTGCTCCTTCTGAAGTTTTTCTATCTCCTGCCTGTCGTCACATCACCCAAACAGTTGATGGGGGCACAAAAAGCTTGCAGGCAAACAATTTTGAAAATTACACATAGATGTCATGCTTCCTCACCGTTGTTTGTGGATCTGTTCTCGAGCCTGGCGGCTGTAGGCTTTTCCGTCCCGATCCAGGATCCTGAACTGTCTGTCCAGTTTGGCTAACTCTGCTTCTGCTTTGAAAAAACATTGGTGTTTTTTCTGCCTGTTTTTGACACGTATGAACTGATACTATGAAAGAAGGTGATAAATCTAACATGTTTACCGTCAGCCTCTCTTTCACTGATATATGAAGGGGCACTTTGGGCTGATCGTCTGTGTGCCATGTTAAACCAAGATTCACTGCATACAAACAACCCAAAAAAGTGAAATGCCAGTAATCACAGTGGAAGGTTTTATCTGCAAGAAACTAGGATTAGGAATTGAATCTAACACTTATTCCTTTCCTCAAGGAAACAATTCTATTTTTACTGTATATTATTAGAAAAATAGAATTCATAAATAAATAGTAAATAGATTTTTTTTCTTTTTTACCAGTCCAAACCTTTAACTTCGAAGTGAATTCCTCCAGGGACACAATGGAGAAGTTGTTAGCAACTGTTGCTATGCATATGGGATCTGTACTCCCTGAGGTAAGCCTGTCAGGCATTGGGAACCTCAGAGCCTCATAATCCCATGTTACTAACTAGATGGCCTATAACAAGAGTTCACCCACCAAAAAAATGCACTGCAGTGATGATACTAGTACTACTAATAGAAATACTTTTGCCAAAAACTGTCACTATAGTTATTAAAAGATTTAGTACAGGACCCTTTAACATGCTGGATTCAACAATCACACATAACACAGAATATGAAACTTTATTTCACACTGTCCACACAAAATTCTAAACATGATAATGTCATCCCTTTTTTAAAATGAAAACACATGTGCAGAACTTAATTTTCCTAAATCCACCCGTGGTGATAAATATAGATATGAGTAAAGGGTGAGATTTACAATATTTGACCTAAATTAAAGCAAATTTCATCAAACCATAGATTAAAAACACACCAATCATAAGAACTCTGATATTTTATTCTTGAACTTTCTCTATTGCTGTGACTCTGCCTGCGTCTGTGGTTCCTCTTGAGCTGGTGTGGGTTGGACACCTTCCAGGAAGGTACAGAAGTGAGCTGCAGTATTGAGCTCAGGTTTTTTCAGCAGGAAGTAACATTTTGGGATGTAGTACACTGCAACCAGTCCCAGGTTGCTTGCAAGCATGAAAGAAATGTAAACAATAGACCTGAATTTTTCGCCCAGACCAATATAGATCGGAATAAAGGTCACCCAAATGACACAATAGATGAGGGAGGAAAAGGTGATGTCTCTCGCCAGGTTGTACTGATGAAGAGGTTTTGTTGCCATGAAGGTGCACATGAATGAGATGAGGGCCATGGCAGTGACGAAACCTTGCATCAGGGCAAATCCAGACAAAGGCAACATTGGACAAGCCAGAAATGATCTCACAAAGTTTA
>BJFM01005662.1:3932-18937 GCA_016586285.1 Arothron firmamentum
TATATATATATATATGATCATTTCAGGAAGATATACATACAAAACACAGTTGAGTTCCTCAGAAGACCTCTTCATATTGCTGACTGCTTCAACATTTTTGAAGCAAAGACGATCTGAAGCAAAATTTTTGAAATAGACACACTTAAAATCCAAAGTTTATCAAAGAAAAGAAAATTTCGGAATAAAAGGTATTTCATACAAAAGTAAAGTATTTTTTCCAACACTGACCATTGTGTATTAATAAGCGTCCCTATCCACCAACTTGCCTACTGCAGTCTCGTATTTCACCAGGAGAGGTCACTGCAACTTAAACTTCGAGAAACGAAGCCAGAGGTTCATTTATTTATTTATATTTTATATTTAGATTTATATTATATTGTAAATTGTTTACTTTCTACTTTTGACACCCTGAGTGCTTTTGCCCTGTATGCTGCTATCCAATTGCTGCTGGATCCTTAATTTCCCTGAGGGAGTCTTCCCAAGGGATTAATAAAGTTCATCCTTATCCTTATCCTTATTTGGCCCATCATCATCATTTCACCATCACTATCCAAAACACGTGATCGTTTTCCACCGCAGAGCTAGGGAAGACATCTCAGTAGAAAGAATGAAGCAGCGCAAAAGATTCCAAGCGTTCTTTTTGCTCCTCATTTTTCAATGCAACCTTGTTGAATAATAGTAATTTGTACTGATTTTAATACTGACACTCGCGATGACGACAGTTCGTAAAAGAAGCCATTTATTGAAAAAAAATCTAAACATAAACACTTTATTTTGTTCAGTCAAGCAAAACATTAAAGTTTCCACATCAGAAAAAATCAAACCAATGTCACTGAAATGATCCTTGTTTCATTAGGTAAAAGAAACAGAAAAAAGAAAAAAAAACCAGAGGAACGTAATATGAAAACAAGGCAATAATACAGAATGCGTCATATTCACACAGTGGCCATTCGGCTCTAACGTCATTAAAGATGGAAAAATGATGACAAAAAATCTGATCTTGCATCTTAACCGTACCAACAGACAGTGACCGTCTGCATATTCCACAATAAAAACATATTTAATAATTATCACGCAAGTCATTAGCATTCAGTCACTTCCTGCTTAGCAAGAGTAATAGGAAGGAATTCCATAGGATGTAATGAAGCCACACACAGTTGTAGAACACACCTTTGTCTTGAATGTATATTTCTAATGTTAACTGTTTGTGATGTATTTATCTGATATATCACATAATGTATATCACAACTTACAGACTATATAATAACACCTACAGCAGAGCACATGTCAGCATTTCATACTGTGAAGTAATGGATGGGAATAAATAGACTTTACCCACATAAGAACCATGATGGCTGGCAGATACTGTCTTTTATTTCAGCCTTTGTGACAAACAATGAGCAACTTTGAGTACATACTGCAAATGTTTGGATCACTTTAGAGTGTTAATGTTTTTACTGTTTTGATTAATGTTGAAAAAAATATGGCACAAATGTGTTTTCAGGACAACTTTGGTGATGAAAGATATAAAATCATGTTGTCACTGGCCTCTGTGTGAATACGATCCATGTAGACAGGACTGAGACTTAAGCATCATAATGCCTCCATTTTAAGTACACATTAAAAGGACGAGGGACTCAACAGGAGAATTACGGACAGGGGCGGTGCAGAGAAGACAGCTTGATTCAATTCACTTCCTTTTTCATCTTTAAGGAGAGGGGGTGGAAACCCTGTGCAAAGATTTTTAACAGCAGCATGGATAAACAAATATTTTAAAAGGATGTTTACAATATTTTTAAACACATTTTTCCATTTTCATTGCTGCAATAAATTCTCCTGTAGTCATCATTCTTCACCAAAGGGGGAAATGCAGACCTCTTATGCAACAATGTTTCTGGAACTTCTGAAACATCAACATGTAGAGAACACAGACGCGCACAGATGTTTGGGCGAGGTTCAGCTATCAAGCGCACACTGAGCTTTCCTGACACACGGCGGTTTGTATGGCAGGAAAATGATTCCACTGACCTTGACTCACAACATTAAATGTAGATTTACGGGTCCATGTCTCGGTCTTTGTTGAACTCTAGGTTGCAAAACATGTTTGAGTTGATTTTACATTGGAAGTTAGAGGGAAACACAAAGATCTTTGCATGTAAATGCCTATACTAAAGGGGCATTTCTGTTTAGCTATTCTTGTGGTTCTCAATTACAAAAATGGGAAAATGTGTAGGGTGAGTGGACAGAATGTTGCCGTGTATGGAAATAAGAGACATGTTCTTCTTTCCTCTATGCACAACTTTTATGCCGTGACACTGCTGCAAAAGTCAGGCTCAACATCTTTTTCACTTCCAGGCTGCGGGACATCCTGAAACTGATCACGGAAGGAAAGCAGGTTGTGAAGCTAACAGACGTACAGGAAGACACTGACGGTTCAGTATCACCTGCAACAGTGTGCACAAGTGTGGCTTCACGACCAACACTAACATGAGCGACGCGCACACATGTTGACAGCAAAGCGTGAAGCCGAAATCCAGTTCAGAATTCAGGTGAAAGAAAAGACAAAAATAAAACAAACTGTTCCTTTGCTGTGGTGGGGGAATTTACAAGTTTATCACAAACACAGACCAACAGTAGCACAGTCTCCATCTTTGATGCTGTTATGCAGCATTTCTTTTCTGGTTTGTCCTTATGTAACGGACCATTCCAGCATTTGCTAGTGTGTAGTGCCTGGTGGGAGTCATAACCACACATTTGCACAAATCATCCAGCTTGCAGTGATTTTCTTTGTAATGGTTACAACTCCTTACATCAACGGATAAAAATATGGCGTGTTCATGTTTGGATCGGAAAAATGCTGTTAACAATTAAGCAGCCGACTAAAACTCCACCAAACATTAATGCCATTGGACACAATTTCAGTGATTCCATTCTCTTTTCTAATCAAACATCAACAATTCAGTTTCATCACGTTTACAGCTCAGTCCTTCTAGGCTTCAGAGGATATTTACTATATTTAACCAATTAACCTAAACTCGGTATTTAGTGCAACAACCCATGGGCAGACTGGTAAATGTCAGGAATCGTCTGACTAAAACTTCTAAATTAAAGGTCTTGACTGAAATGTTGTGCTGGTGAATTTGAAAGGACTTTAATCATCAAGATACAGGCAAGAAAGCTTGTAAGAATATAAAATCTTTACAATATTTGAATAGAATTTGATTTATTTGTGATAGTTTATCTGTTAATGGCTGTGTCCTTTTTCTTCATTCAGATCGGTGAACACTGGCTTAGCAAGTAAGAACTTGGTATTCTAATAACACATTACTTAAAAAGTAAACCAAAAAGTTGGGTCTAAATTAATCCAGTGAAACGTCACCTTAATATTCATCATAAAATTCCTCAAGTAAAAACAACACTATCCGTTTTTAGTAGTTTTTGACAGTGTGACATCTGTTTTACAAAGATGTGAGGACCTTTGTTTAAACCCATGATGCTGCCATTTTTTCTGCAGGAAAATACAGATGAATTTAATGACGGTGTAATGTGATAAACACGGGTAATAATTTACGCATAAATGAATACCAGCACAACGAGAGCTATGATTCCCGTGTCCGGAACCAGACTCTGACGAGCTAAAATGCCATCTGTGAGAAAGAACTTGAAATCTTTGAAAGTGGTGCTCATAAGTGTCGTGCATTTAACTTTTCGAGCAAAGTAACTGGAGTGTTTCTGTTGGTTACACGGAGTAAATGGAGGAACGGTTATTTACCAGCTGGTTAATGTGGTGCCCTGTGTTTCCTAGGGTTGTATTGCTGCTCTTTCGTAACGTTCAGCTTGCTCTGCAGTTTGGGAGGTTCAACCCAATTTTCCTAATTTATGCTTTCCTTAAAAAAATAAGTCTGATTTCATTTCAGGGCTGACCTGAGTACTTCAAGGCTTTGGTCGAGACAATGGTATATCCCATCATCATCATCATCATCATCATCATCATCATCCTCAGTAATCATGGAATTTGCTTTCTGGTTGTTTTCAAAGAGAAAGATGAACCTAAACTCAGGCTCAGGCCACACGTGTGTAGCACAAAGCTCTGAATATTAAGGGGATCTGCACTGATGTGTCAAAGCACCCAAATATTATTTCTGGACAGTTGTGTGTTTTGTTTTTCCGTAAACGGTAATGTTAAGACTTTTACATCCATCCATCCATCCGCCCTTTATGAGATCTGGTCCTTCTTCCCTCAAATGATGCAGTTTGTTGATGCTTTCTGTACAACCGCTTGAGTGCAGTCTTTGTCCTAAACATGTGAGACTTTTTGAGTCTCTCTGGCCTGTTTGATGCTGTACAGCCACTTAATGACCCTAGCGTTTCGCTCCACAGCCGAGATCCCGTAGGGAACGCGCTCCCCGCCGTCTTCTTCCTCCTCGTCGTCGCCATCTGACAGGCCCTCGTTTGAGGAGCGCCGTGACCTGTCACAATCAGATGAAATCATGGAGGCTGAGCGGAAGTTCAGACTGACGATGTCCGAACTGGCTCTTGCAAAGTTCTCTGGACCAACAGCTTCCAGTTCCTCGGGGTCAAGGCCACAGTAGTTAAAAAAGCGTTCTACATCAGCTCCAGCCCGGGCGTACCTGTCTGACAGGTCTGATTTAGATCTGTGCAAGGAAGAGCGGCGGGCCGCCGAAGAACCAAGTTCAATCTCCAAGTTTGCATCTGCTGAAGTGCTGGAAGGACCTCCGAACTCACACGGTAGCGACTGAGGTGTGGCGTTGTCACAGGATGAGGGGGACTGGTTGGGACGCGGAGGAGGCAGCGACAAGGACAGCGGGGGAGGGAGCGACGCCGGGTTGGGCTTTGGAGGGAGGGGGGGCGCCGAGGAGCTGCTTGAGCGGGCGGCACGCAGTGGCTTTCCATTGCACAAGCGCAGAAGGTCAGAGGAGGAGTGAGACGTGAGGAGAGGAGGCAGCGGGGAGTGAGATCGATCCAAAGCTGCTCCGTCGCCTCCCCTCTCGTCCAGGACTCGCCTGCTGAGGTTCAGATTTCCACCCTGGTGCGGACTGCGACGCCCCCCGCTACTGATAGGAGGGACCTTGAGGGAATGGGAGAAGGATCGGAGGGAGTTCGATGTGCTTGGACTGGGGGCAGATTCTGCTGGTTGCTCATTAAGCGTCATCGTAGATCGGTAGGTTAACGGCATCCTAGGAGCAAAACCACAGACAAATGGATGAGAAGCGGTGTAATTTAAATTTAATGAGGACCCAAATAAGGCTGTAATGATTCAGCCAACGTCACGATAACTTTAATTAACAGAAAACAGAATTTAAAACCTATTCCTATTCCTATTCATGCTAAATGAAAAATAAATATTAAGCTTCAAGTTAAAATGCTCTCATGGGGAAAAAATTGATTTGAAAATTGAAGAACAACAGGTGTCCACTCTTAAGAACGCATTTTGGGCACCGCACAATACTGTTCAGTTGTACCATCATTTCTACCTGCTCTCTATATCATTTCAGCTACCAACAACGGATCATAAGACTGGGGCAAATTCTACAAAGACAAAGATTTTAGTGACCTTTTTGCAGTTTTCTGCAAGAACATTTAGGGTTGAAAAGGATATATCAGATGCATATGCAACAGATGCCTGAGCACCAAATCCAATATTCCTAAATGATCAGATATTACATAAAAGAAGTCAGTCAATAGTGGATCTATTGTGCTATAGATGTGCTGCACTATGGCCAGTGGGCAGTTTTAAGACATTGGCAGTATCAGTGGTCATCTGACTGGTACTCAAATGTTTCTCTAAATTCAGTACCCAAGTCCAGTTACATCACAGTGGTTGTGCAAGTACAAGCATCACTCCTCTCACTTGGCCCATAATCGCTTTGCCCCTCCCCCTCATCCCAGGGGCCCTCACGTCTGAGGCCTCAGTTTCTGTGTCAAGTGTGCCCACCCACAGCATCGCTGCATGCATGCAGGCGAAGCAGCGCGCCCGCATACTGCGATGGCGTAACTGCTGTCTGTGCACAGCCTGCTCACTTAATTAACGGCAGCTTGTTTGCACACCAGCGACAATCACACATCTTTTGCTTTTGCTGTAAAACTCTGCTGTGTTGAAGTTGTGAGTAAAATAAATTCCGCTCAAGCCATAAATCATCTTACACATCTCTCCCCTACAGTAAAAGACTTTAGCCACTCAAGCATTGGTGTGGTTATTATGATGCTGTCATCATACTGGGCACTGGACCACGCCAACCTTGAAACAGTGCCTTGCTATGGGCTAGGTGCTGAGTTAATTGTGTAGAAGTATAATTTGAACACAGGAATAGTCATTTACTGATAACATACTGCAAACGGTGGTTATGGTGACTTACCCTGATGGTGTCCAACTCCTGGCCATTCCCCCTGATGACCGCATTAATAAAGCACTTTTAGCTCCTCCCCCTAGTCCTTCAGAGGCAGCCCCTGATGAAGATGATGAGTTTAATAGGTTTTTTAGGATCTCAAGGTTTAAATTCTCACGTTTACTGTTACCACTGCTTGTCGCACAACTTTCTGACTTGGCATTGTTATTGGAGGCTTTGAATGGGAACCCGCGTCCAGTTCCACCTTCATCAATCCCAGAGCCTCGTTTGGGCACAAGGCTGTGACTAGAGTGAGGCTTTGCAAGCACGGGTGGTTTGATTGGCTCCTGTTTTGCATTAATAACTTCCTGGCTCTTGACATACTTGGCCTTGTCAGCTTCTAGTCTCTCAACAGCACTGAGGCGCTTCGGATTCGGCTCCACCTGGGACAGGTTAAAAACAACACGAGTTAACAAAATGCAGCTAGTCAAGAATATTTGACATCTTTTGCTGCTGTTTTTGAAGTAAAGCTTACACTTCCAGGTGGCATTTTCTGCAACATTAGATAATAAAACATTAATGATAACTATGACAATGGTTTTTGTTTAGTTTAAAAAATAAAATGTGGTTGCAGTGATGAAAGAACATGCAGCTGTGATTACTGCTGATGTTAATTATTGAAGTCCTCAGAGTCACAATTCATTTTTGTTTAATGACTCGTACTTTTATTTAGGGCAGCAGCAATCGATTAAATCGATTATTATAATATCAAACAGATGCGGAGTTAATTAAACTGACTTTTACAATGTAACTCACTGAAGTTCAGGCTTTAACAAACTCATTATAGAACTTTATTTTCCCTGGATTATTATTATATAACTATCTTAAGCAAAAACTTAGCCGAATTGAGGAAAGGTGATAGCCAGCAGAGGAGCCGCCGCATTAATTAAAGTTGTGAATCAGAACTTCCACAGAGCTGTAAACAAAGTGTGTTAGTTAGCAGACTTCTCTCAGTCATGATCACACTGATTTCTGTTAATTGCTGCTTGTCGTTAGCTTAGCTCGCTGTTTCTGGTCCGATCTGCAGAGACCGGATGTTTCCTTTGGAGGTGCTGCAGCAGCAGCGTGGTGCTATTATGCTAAGCTAACTGCATCTTACAGTAGACACATTGCTCTACGTTTTCTTTTCTCTTCTTTTTAATGTAATGACGATCCGTGCCAAACACAGTGTGAAGTATAGTGGACCGAATTTAAACAAAGCTTCGACACAAATAATTTTTATCGAAGCATTTTAGTAATCGAATTACTCAAATTATTCAATGAATCGTTTCAGCCCTACTTTTATTGCAAATTTACTTTTTCAGGTGATCAATATTCCCATTTTAAAAGACTTGGGTAAAATTAATCAGGCCATTTTAACATACAACAAAAGGGCACACAAATATACACATTACCTGTCTCCTGAAGTACTCAGGACCTTTATTGAGGATCCGCAGGGGTACTGTGGAACTGAAAGGCGCTGCTGGGCCAGGGGCCTTACTATCTGGAAGGGCCGGTGCCAGCGTCTCTGTCGGCATGGCAAAAAGGCGACTGGGGTGGCTGGCCGTGGTGGCAGCGGGTACAGGGGGGTTGACAGAGGGAGGGGTCACCAGAGGACCCCAAAAACATGAAGACACAAGGTGAAGAAGAGCCTAGAAAGTAACAAACCCTCTGCTCCTCCTCTTTGCCAGGGGCCCTCTGGCACTGACCTGAAAGATGAAGAAGGTGGGGGTGAGTTTACGGAGGACTCTAACAGTACATTTCCTGAGAAGGACCCCTCTTGCAGGACTATAATGGGGGAAAAAAAACAAAACACTTCACTGGTCATTACTTTTTTGGTGCTTAGAATAACAGGTCAGAGGATAGAGAAGAACAAGGATGAGTGCAGGCAGAGAATGGAAAGTGGTTCGGAGCAATGGTGTGAATGAATGCTTCCACCATGCCAAAAAAGGAGGTGTTGCCACCCCTCCGATCCCAGGTTTTAGCTGTGCCTTCAGCTTGTCACACCGTATGAGTGCTGCTGTTTAACCACACTGTGTAATCGGTTACAAACGGGACCACACTCATTGTCACTGTGCAAAAACACAACCAAGTTCAAATGCATGAACCTTTTTCCTTATCGATGTGACTTGTGTGCGATAAATTACAGACCATTACATTGTGTAGCCGAGACTGCACAGTCGTACTGGGGGCTTTGCACCCCTGTGGTCACTGAGTCTTACTGCTCAGTTCAATAACATCTCGGATATAAAAGATGACTAAAAACGTACAAACATCATCAGTTTAATGATAGTTACACCAAGAATCAAACAGACCAAAAAAATCTAAACTTCTTAAGAGAGGTCAAATAAAAGATCTTAACTTTGGGGCTGATTAAGTTGTGAATTTATTAGTGGGCAAAAATGTGGTGATTATCATGCAAGCCCTGTTGGTTTTACATTTCTTTTGATGATATCTAGAAATAATGCTTTGAAGTAAGGCTTGTATAGGCCCACTAAAACTGGTCATTGTAATGTGCTTTGTGAATTAGTTGTGTTGGCAGTCTATTGATCTGGCTTACACACTTTATTTTGTGCAAACTAACAAATTTATGATAGTTGCCAATAATAGCCCGTCAAGTATTAATATCAGAGAGATTCTCCATTAACTTATTCAAAGAATTATACACAGGAATTTTAGACTCCCCCCAAAGTAATCATTTGTTAACATGCTGTTTGTAAAGAACTAACTGTTTCATTCCAGGAAAGCTACACTTAAAATGCAGCTAATAAAATGTATTTTTATTGTGTTATTATTATTGACTTCCTGGTCTGTGGTGAGTGGATCCATACCCAAAGCACGTTCACACAATGGTTCGTAAGACATGCCTCCCACTAACACCATCACCAGTTAATCTATCGCTTTGCGCTGTATCACACCCGTCTACAACTGTGCACAGATTCACTAATTAATCAGGGAAATGAAAACCTTTGGGCTGTGATTCTTGTTCATTCATTTTACTGTGGTAAAAAATCTTCATATGTCAGCTTTCAGCAGTCTGTGATCAGTGAAACAGTATACTATGGGTATATTTCTCAATTTTAACAATACACAGTGTTTAAAGGAATGGAAAAATGAGGAATCAAATTTTGAATACTGATGTTCCTATCTTCCTATCATTCATGTCTGTATAACAAGTAATTCCATCAGTTACTATTTTAATAATCACTAGACAATATCATATTCCCATGACTACAATCTGCAATTTTAAAGATAAAAGAGAATAATGTGGTGCATTCTTGTGTTGTAGCAACGCAGAAGACCATATGTTTCTAATTTACCATGAAAATGAGGACGTGGTGAAACACAGGGACTAACACATACATGCGTACACAGAGAACGATAGATCGAGATAGAGAGGGGGAGAGAGAAGGAGAGAGCTCATGTGGATCGAGAACATGTGGTTTTTAGCCATTTCTGAAACTGTGAGCGGATTCAAACTCACTTGCCTACTTGCGCCACACCAAGATCCAGTATTTTCTCAGTCTTGGAGGAATATGTGTTCAGTGTGTAATTTGCTGTAATTGAAAAGTTTAAACCAAAACGTAGCTGAACCAATCACATTCAGTCCGTGATGACAGACATGAGGGGGAGGGAGATGATTACAGCCCTCCGTGCCTGGCAGGGAAGACTTGACTTTCCCAGAATTGTTGTTCATTTCTGGTGTCTTATCATTGTGTTGCACAAGCATTCAAAGAAAGCGCACGTAACGACCGCTGAAAACGTTACTTCGCAGACAAAAAGGTGGTTCTAGTGAAAACTACAGGTGTGTATGTTTTTTTGGTCCCTTTCATCTCAGTGTTCCTTTGGAACATTTAAACAAGGTCCAGCAGCAGAAAGCGAGGCACTTTTTCACAGAATGATCTGATCTATCCTTCATCGTGCTACACCAGTGAAGAAGATGAGAAAGGAATATTTTCTGATCAAAATATTCAGCTTTTCATTACCATAAGTGGCAGCATGTTAAGCAGTGGTAGCAGCAGAAGAATGCTCTTGGGCGCATGACAAAATAAGCCTTTACTAGGGGTGTTAACAATTAATCGAAAATCAATTAATTGTCCTTAAGAAATTACTTGATTAGATTAAACAACTTTCAGTTAATTGAAACCTGTGTTCTATCGCTGGACTGTTTCTGTGGATGCAATGTAATGCTGATTTAATGTCTCGCCAGCCAGCACAAGAGGCCACACCACGCACCAAACCACTCCGAAACAGTATAAGCGTCCGAGCCGACACGACGAAAAAATAACCAAACACGAAGCGGTCAAAACGAAGTCCTGTGTGGGAAAACTTCGGACTGAAAAACAACGAGAGGCAAGGTGCAAAATATGTGATGCTGTTTTGAAGTAAAAACAACATGACCAGAGTTCGTTAAATGTACCACGTACAGAGTACACATCCAGCCGCGAGTAGCAGAAGGCAGCAAACCTACGATCCGCGCAGTGTTAGCCAAAAGAGAGAATACGTGGGATGATGCACAAGCGGAGGGCATTGCCCAGAGGATCTGCAACGTGGCTGCAAAAGATATGATGCTGATAAGCAAGGCGGATAATTTAGCCGAAAAATTAAATGGGCCGTGGAGTCATGGGGACTGACCGGGTGAGAAATCGCCTGAGTTCACAACAACGCGCGGAACGTAGTGACGCCAAACTGTCCATCTCAAGGCAACTGGGCGTTGGTTCCATGTTTGGCGCATACGCTACAACTCGCCATTAACGACGGATTTGCTGCCCGTCTAAAACCAGTCAGTGCAGCTGGCCTAACTGAAGACAGGCTGTGCTCACGGCTCACTCTTGAGAATGAAGACATGCTCATATTCTTGAATAAAAATGCATAGGAATTAAGAGGCTCAAAACAGTTCCCATAACCCCCCAACCCTAACCCCAACCTTAACCCTAACCCGCTAACCCTAACCCCCAAACCCCAACCGTAACCCTAACCCCCTAACCCTAACGTTATCCCTAACCCCCAAACCCCAACCGTAACCCTAACCCCCTAACCCTAACCCCAACCCCCTAACGCTAACCCCAACCTTAACTCTAACCCCCTAACCCTAACCTCAACCCTAACCCAAACCCCCTAATGCCAACCCTAACCCCAACTCTAACCCTAACCCCCTAACCCCCTAACCCCCTAACGCTAACCCTAACCCCCCCTAACCCTAACCTCAACCCCAACCCTAACCCCCTAACCCTAACAGTTTTGTCAGCCCAAGCCTACATTTTAAGTTGACTGTTCCAGCCAGGGTAAGCCTTCTCTTTGGATGTTGTTTAAGTTTGAGCCTTAAATTCAAGTTGACGGTCAACGGCTCCGCCTACTAATTTCACTGTCACTTTCAAGTTCAAGAGTTCAAGAGAGCATAAATGCTGCTGCTCATAGCTTACATATGACAGAAAAAGCATTTTATTTCATCTTCTATTAGTCTAGTCTATTAGTCTTATTAAGATGCCATTGCCTGTTTTGCAATTTGTCAAATAAATATTTTATTAAGGAATATACTGTGTTATGCCTTTTGTATTCTATATATCAGCAAAATATGGATTTTTATGTTAAAATTTATTGGAGTAAATTAAGATTCTCAGATAGAAAAAAAAGCTGCTAATCGATTAATATGTTAATTGATTGACAAGATTATCAACTATCAATTAATGAATTAATTGATAATGTATTCCTAGCCTTTACAAAATTATTTTAATGATACAAGGGAGTACAACTTGCATATGACCACATTAAATAATTACTTTTATTGCCATTAATTGTTGAACTTTCAGATGTTTTTGAGAGGATTCCTGTGTTTTAATACTCATCGAATCTTCCATTTTGGCTTGTAGACAGTACCCCTTGGCCCATTCCTGATTGTTTCTGCTTCTGTGACCCGTTGTTGGGTCTGTGTACACAAGACCTCGGTGATCCAGATGGCCTCTCAGAGGGCGACGCTGAGTGCAGAAATCATCTATGCTTCAGCAGGACATCAGAAACACAGAGGCAGCAGCCAGTGTGGATTCACATGCAGGTAAAAACCAACAAAAATAACAGAAATGTAATATCAGCAACACTAAAAGTATTTTTGTTTTGCTCAATGCCAGCAACTAATGCCAAACGCCAACTATGGGACATCATGGTGATATAATCCATATATACTCTTTTTCTTGGCTGTCACATTCAGTCCGAGTGCAGGGAAATGGGTGCTCCATACTGACATAAAAGACAAAAGATTTCCCCCTGTATGCTGGGTTGAACTCACTAAGTGTGTTATCATTGTGTTACTTCCATCTTAGTGCTCTTTACACCTGCTACACACCAGGAACTTTCTCAATAATCTACTGAATAAAGGTATTATGGCATGCAACTTGAGGATTACGGAGCAGATTCTTTTATGCTCTGATGAACACAAAAACTCATGAGCCAAGTTTAAATGACTCTAAAGTCCATCAGTGCTGACAATGAAGAAAATTCTGAAGCAGAAAGAGAAACAAACAGTTTATTTCCAGGCATAAAGGCACCAACTTGGTAAAATGTGATTGTGTTACATTATAAGAACAAACACAAAGACATGGTCTTTACGTCGTCAAATAACTAGCAGAAATGCTTACTGACTGTTTCACTCTTTGAATTTGCATTGGAAAATAATGGACAACATATTTTCCATAGTCTTTATGCCAACCATTCAATGCTAATAACAGGATAAACATATTTGCAGTCTGGAGGCCATAAACCAGATTGTGAGTTAACTCTCTCCCTCTTTGGTTTTGTCTTTAGTATGATGACTAGCTAATTTTCCATCAAAGTATCTTCCTGGCTTGCCAACAGTTCTACAATGCTTTTGCAGTATGTTGCTTCATTTTTCATCTGCTTTGTGAAGCTCCATCTTTTCAATTTCGATCACCTGAACTGGAGATCACATGAGTGTGGTTGATGTGTGTCAGGAGCTCCAGTCTCTGATTCATCGGCATTACCACCTATGGCATGGGTGGGCAATTATTTTGCCTGAAGGTCCACATTGGGTTTTAGATCCTGATGAAGCTCCAAATGATGTTTGGCCCCCAACTTCTTGAGAGGACATGCTAGCATGCTAGATGAAGAGCGGTCTGAACCTTTTTCTAACCAATCAAGTTGACCACCCTCTTCATTTGGCTTTTGGAGAAATTATTGTGAAGGCTCTGCGGGCCAGATAAAACAGTTCATCGGGTCACATGAGGCCCCCGGGCCTCAGTTTGCCCACCTCTGACTTGTGGTGTTCATTTAAATCCATCATTCAGAAATACAGAGAGTATGCCCGTTTAAATCTAGCTGGAGCTGGCTGTCATAACCAACTGAGTTGCCTGGGTTCGTCACCAGGTGAAACTGCACGGGAGAGTGGCAGAGAAGCCACTGGTGAAAAAGTTCACATGGAATCTCCCCTGGAATTCACCCAAAGGCCTGAGGGAGACTCTACAGTCAACTGGAAGAAGGTTCCTTGGTCTGATGGGGCAAAATTTGAGCTTGTCGGCCACCAGACTAAACAATAGGTTTGGAGAGCACCAAACACTACTCACACCACAAATACACCAGCTCCAAGTGAAACAAGGTAGTGGTCTGGATATGCTCCAGCAGCAGGTCCTGGAAGGCTTGTAATGGTGGAGGGAAACATGATTGAAGAAAAATATCAGTAACTCCTGGTGGATCATCTGACTTAGTCTGCAAGAGAACTATGATTTAAGCTCACGCTGAGATTTACTTTCCAGCAAGACTACAACCCCAAACATATAGCAAAAGCTCCATGCCATAGCTGAAAGACGACAAAATGAAGGTTCTAGGTTGGCTGAATCAAAGCCCAGATCTCAATCCAATCAAAAATTTGTGGATGGATTTAAAAAGAGCTCTTTACTCCCCATAACAACCTAACAGCGCTTGAGCTGTTTTGCAAGGCAGAATGAGAAAACTGCAGCGTCCCAGTGTTCCAGTAGCCTGACTGAGGCAGATCCACACAGACACAGTGCTGTGACTGCAGCCAAAGGTGCATCTAGTAAATACTGACCCGAAGGGCGTGAATATTTCAAATAGTTTTTATAGGCACTGCAGTAGTCTATCACGCACATTAAACAAAGAGAAAGGGCTCAACATGAAAATTCCATAGCACCCATTAAATAAAGCACATGGGGTCTAAGGGTAAGTGTACCATAGGATCCTGTGTATTGTTATGTGTGAATACAACAATTTTGTGCATGACTGCCGCCAACTGACATGGAGTGCACATTGTAAACTTTGTCTCTTTCAGCCAATATTAACTTCAAAGAAGAATTTCCTCTGTCTATAGCAACAACCCACATAAAGCATTAATGCTCTAATCTAACTGTGGACAGTCTACCCCGAAATTCGGGGGTAGCACTGCATATGGCGCACACACGCACACGCACACACACACACACACACTGTTACATAAACAGCAACTCTCACTGTGGGAAGCATTTACTTTGGCACAGTGCTCTGCAAAGATCTCACATTGTAACCATAAGTCATGGTTACAATCATCAGTGACAAGCAGCACTATACCCACCAGGCATCTAAACATCTCAACTGCTGGAACTCTAGCAGCCTGTT
>BJFM01005664.1:0-11374 GCA_016586285.1 Arothron firmamentum
TCAGAAGTCAACATTCAGAGAAGAAAACAGAAAGAAAGAGTTTATTCTCACCAAACATGCAGCAAACATTCAACAAAAGAAGAGAAAAGAGGGAAAACCAGATGGTGGACATGCATTTTTGCAAGCTGCTCAACATGCTGAAGCAGGAGGAAGGTGGATGTGTTGTGGTGCGGCCCAGGGCAGGAGCGGGGCCGCCTGTCCTGAGAGCCTGGAGGTCCTCCCTGATGGTCCCTCAGCTGCAGCCACTGATGCAGAGGAGCGTTCCAGCAGAACCAGAACCACTCAAACCAGCTCACCTGTCCATCAAAGCATCAAAGAGGAGTTCTGAGCGTGCGTTTATCAAAGCCTGTGTGACAGCGGTGCAGGCACCTGAAGGGGGAGGGTGGAGGGTGGAGTGCTTCCACAGCCTCCACCAGCTGGCCTCACCAGGCACTTGGCTGAGGCTGCACTGATGGGGTGATGGTGGAGCCAGCGCAGCAGCAGCATGGAGAGCTCAGCGGCGCTGGGCAGCACAGGCGTCCTCTAAGACAGCACGCACAGCTTGGAGGTGTGCCTGAGGCCCCTGTAGGCCCTGAGGCCCTCCCTCTTGGGGTCCCTGACCATCCCTCGGACCACGGGCAGACTGTCCCAGCCCCTGGCCCTCTGGGCCTGGTGCAGGAGGATGCGGTAGACCCCGGTGACGGGGTTGCGGCAGTCTTTGAGCTGGTTGTTTTGGAGGTGTTGTGCAGTAAAACCCAGGTCCTCCATCAGGCTCCTGACCTCCGCCTCCTCCTCCAGCTCCCCCCACTCGGACTCCAGCAGGCTGTGCGGAGGAGCCGCCGGTTCGCTCGGCACCAAGGACCAGGGGAACTCCACCGGGAGGAGCCAATCGCAGCCCAGCATCTGGTCCAGGACGTAGCGCTCAGCGGGGACGGGCTTCAGGATGCCCTTGATGAGCCTCTGGCAGGGGCCCGGGACCCAGGGAGGGACGGTGTAGGCCCCGTCAATGATGCTGCGACGCAGCTTGCCCATGGTGTCGGCGCGGAACGGCATGGAACCCGTCACCATGAAGAAGAGCAGGACTCCCATGGCCCACACGTCCACAGGGGGGCCCAGGTAGCACTGGTCCCTGAAGAGCTCCGGGGCCGCGTAAGGCGGCGAGCCGCAGAAGGTGTCCAGGAAGTCGTTTCGGTTGGAAATCTGCGTGCTGAAGCCAAAGTCGGCCACCTTGACGCAGCCGGTGCTGGTGAAGAGGACGTTCTCCGCCTTCAGGTCCCGGTGGATGACGTTGGTGTTGTGCTGCAGAGTCAGACAGACAGGCTCACTCACCACCCTCACACCCCCCCCAGCCGCCTCGGGACGGCAGCAAACAGACCAGAGACACACCAAACACTGTCCAGGCCCGTCTCAGGCCCAGTGGACTTCAGGGACGTCAGCCTAGGACCACATGAGGCTCCTGGATCAAGTGATTAACGTCCAGCAAGGACGCCCTTCAGGACGCTGACCGCTGAAGGCTAACTGGACTAGTGACGGCGCCACAGGCGTTCCATCGTCAGGAAAAGCCCGGTTCCCTTCCACCAACAGGTGGAGGCTCCTGTGAGCCCAGCAGGCCCCGACCCCCCCGGAGCCCAGGAGGCCCCGACCCCCCCGGAGCCCAGGAGGCCCCTCAGGAGCTGCTGGAGTCACCTGCAGGCTGGACCAGAGTTTCTGAGCCTGTCCAGCACGCCTGAGCCAGAGCAGGCGTGTGTGTGTGTGTGTGTGTGTGTGTGTGTGTGTGTGTGTGTGTGTGTGTGTGTGTGTGTGTTCCTGTTTGTGCTCATAATTGATCTGATTTGATCACATCAGGTACGATGAGATAAACAGGAAATAGAAAAGAAGAAAGCTGCAGTGCCAAAGAAGGCTGGTGTCCAGCTGGTTTTTAGCTGGTTTTTAGCTGGTTTTTCAGCTGGTTTTTAGCTGGTTTTCAGCTGGTTTTCAGCTGGTGTTCAGCTGGTTTTCAGCTGGTGTTCAGCTGGTTTTTAGCTGGTTTTCAGCTGGTGTTCAGCTGGTTTTTAGCTGGTTTTCAGCTGGTGTTCAGCTGGTTTTTAGCTGGTTTTCAGCTGGTTTTTAGCTGGTTTTTAAGCTGGTTTTTAGCTGGTTTTTAAGCTGGTTTTCAGCTGGTTTTTAGCTGGTTTTCAGCTGGTGTTCAGCTGGTTTTTAGCTGGTTTTCAGCTGGTTTTTAGCTGGTTTTCAGCTGGTTTTTAGCTGGTTTTCAGCTGGTTTTCAGCTGGTTTTTAGCTGGTTTTTAAGCTGGTTTTTCAGCTGGTTTTTAGCTGGTTTTCAGCTGGTCATCAGCTGGTGTTCAGCTGGTTTTCAGCTGGTTTTTCAGCTGGTTTTCAGCTGGTTTTTAGCTGGTTTTCAGCTGATTTTTCAGCTCTGACTCGCCTGAACTCCTCCTCCTGGGTGTGAGGAGGGTTGCAGGTGTCCAGCACGCTTTGCTCAAGGGGCCGGTGGTAAAACTAACCATGTACTTGATGGCAGAGAGGATCTGGGCGAAGGTGACCTTGCTGGCGTTGTCGGAAAGCCTTCCCTCGTTGCAGATCTTGTTGTGGAGGTCTCCTCCACCGGCGTACTCCAGCACCAGGTGGAGGCGGCTGGGCGTCTCCACCACCTCGTACAGTTGCAGCACGTTGGGGTGTTGCAGGAGCTCCATGCTGCTGATCTCCCTGGACAGCAAGCGCTGCACCTGAGTGTCCATCCTGGTCTTATCCAGGATCTTCAGGGCCACCTTGTCTGCGAGCAGAAGGCAGTAGAAGGGTCGGGTCAGCAGAAGGTCACGGAGCCTCAGGACTTCATGTGTTCCAGGAGCAGCAGCTCCACCTACCCTTAGTCAGCGCGTGGAAAGCCAGCTTCACCCTGGAGAAGGTCCCACAGCCGATTTCCCCGCGGACCTTGTAGAAGCCCACCCTGCGGCCGATCATCAGCTCTTTGATGGTGCTCTGGTTCTTGCACATGTCGGCGCTCAGCTTCTCCAGCGGGCTGAGGCTCGGCCGTGCCTCCAGCTCCTCGTCATCCGGGCCGATGTCAGAGCTGTCCGTCAGGCTGTAGACGCTGTGGTGCCGCCTGGGCGGGGTCACCTGGTAGTGACCTCCAGGCATGGTCGCTGCAGCCTGGCGGTCAGAAACACGCTCAGACGGTGGCTCTGGAGAGGCACCTTCAGCCGATCAGCAACCCCTGAGGCGACATCCACCTGCCCTGATGGCAAACTTACATCTCCACCCTTCTGGGACTTTGGACATGTCCACATCTTTACCTCTCACCTTCAACAGTCAACAACTGACTTTCATGAAGACCAAACCGCTCACTTAGTAACCACCAAAGCCAGCATCTAGAGTGAGTTAAAAGGTAACAGAGAGGGAAGCTTCTTACCAAAACGCTCCTGTGCATCAACCACAGCTGCAGTCTGAAGCAGGCGGTAAAGCAGCCACACGGTCCCGCTGGCTGGGCCACAGAGGTGTGCTTCTGCTCACATGCTGCCGCGTCTGAGCACCCAGGCGAGCGCACAGCCTCTGTGAGCGCACGGAGCCGCGGGGGGGGGGGGGAACGAGGGCAGACATGTGCTCATCCGCTGTGGACGGCAGCCAGGTCCTCCTGGCCACGCCCCCACAGCTCACCTGTCCAGCACCATCTGACCCCTGCTCATTCAGCACCGGGCTGCTCTCGTGGGCTCTAATCCCGTGTGAACCCGGGTCTGTGCCCATCACTGCCAACAGCGACCTCGCTGGAGGCCCATCAAAGGAGGACACGCTTGTTTTACTGACTGGAAGGGAACAGAGCTGCTGCTTCTGCAGGCTGCACCTGAACGCAGCGGCCATCTCCTGCCGCTGGTGTCATGCTCCGTGTTACGCAAGAGCATTAACCAATGTTCCACGGGGGATTAGCGTTCTGGTCCCTGCTAAGTGAGGAGCACAGATAAAGAGATTAGGAAGCAGGAGGTCGCCCGCTGCTCTGCCCCCATTCAGGTGTTCGTCCCTGTGACGAGCAGACGAGGGCCAGCAGCCGGCCAGCAGCCGGCCCGCAGATATGATGTCCGGATTAGCTCGCTCGCGCCAGCTTTGTCCGCATGTGTCTGCGTTAGCGGCTGCTCACAGCTGAGCAGGCCTCTCCAGCCAGGAAACGTAAACACCTTCAAGATCCTGGCGGAGCGTGAAAACCCAGGTCACACACACACTCCAGAGAGCAACAAGCTGCTGTCCTGCACCTTTATTTGAACGGAATCGAGGGAGAGAGAGTGAACTCGCTGCCATTCAGCCGTCTAACTGGATTAAAAGCTTAGACGGGACGGAGCAGCACGTGGAAAAGAGCAGCACAGGACAGGAGCATCACCCAGCAGCTGCTGCTGCTCTGCTCCGAGGGGGCGAGGGCGAAGCAGGGGCCGCCTCCCCGGCAGCCTCCAGCCTACAGCTGCCTCCTCTTCACACGGCTGCAGCCGTGCTGATTCTCCTCCAGCTCTTTGATCCTCTGGCGCAGAGCAACAATCTCTCGGTTCTTCTCCTCCTGGAAGAAGTGCAGCTTCTGGAAAACAGAGCTCATCTCAGAAAAGGACCAGTTCCCCCAGTATGACACCATTTGAGACACCAGGACAGTTCAGCCATGCTGGAACTCCTGCACTTCTCCTGACAAATATTCCACCTCAGAGCAGGAGGATTTCAGAAAGCTCTGAAAGCTTCATGTCAAACCAAAAATGTTGGATCACCGTAATTTCCAGACTATCAAGCACACCTGAATAACTAAATTTAAAAGAAACCAAACTGTGCATATAGGCTGCACATGTCTAGAAGCAGGATGTAACAGGAGATATTTACACAGAAAGAGTTTGGAACCTTAAATGAAGTCACTGCTTCTTTGATTCCTCGTTGCCTATAACGCAGCAGGAAAACAGCTGGTTTAAAATAGAGCCAGCAGCCTGACAGAAGGGTGGTTGGTGGCTCTGTTCCTCTCACTCCTGAGCACTAAAACCACTGAAGGCGTCGCTTCAGTGTCACAATTGAACAGACTCACAATTACTACGTCGCTCACACACTTTCTCAGTCTCTTTCGCTCAGTGGCACTTTTGTCTTGGAACTTTGAATGAAGACTCTACCAGCAGCATGAAGCTGCGTAGCCCGTAAATGTCTACGAGCCGCCGCGGACGCAGGGTTCAAAGCCTGTGAAAAGAGTAGCAGCTTATAGTCCAGAAATTACGGTAGTTCAGTAAACTGGCACAACTCAATAGATCTGATCAACAGATACTAAGCAAGATTCTGCTCAGCCTGGTTTGGCCTAGTTTGCTGTTGTTGTCTATGTGGAACCCCAGACCAGGACGGTGGTGAACACTGAGAGGGAAGAGACCCCAGCACAGGAGCATGCTGGGATGTAGAGGAAGGTTCAAAGATCAGTTTAACAATCTGTCTGACGTCAGCCAGCTGAAAGCTCACCCTCTTGAAAACCGTGAGTGGGAGGAGGCCCAGGCTGTGGGGGCTGTGCTGCTGCTGCTGCTGATGCTGCAGCTGATGATGCTGCTGCTGCTGCTGCTGCTGATGATGATGCTGTAGCTGCTGCTGCTGATGATGCTGCTGCTGCTGCTGATGATGCTGCTGATGATGCTGCTGCTGCTGCTGTTGCTGTTGCTGCTGCTGCTGCTGTTGCTGTTGCTGGCTACTCTGAGCTGAACTCTGAACTCGGGCTAACTTTGCACCAAACTACCAAACAAGCAAACACAAAAACTCATCAGAGTGTCCGTGTGAAGGTGGTTTATAATGCTGAAATCATTAAAAAAAAACAGATCCATTAAAGCATGACGAAGCAATTCTAGTTTGATAACTAGAAGATGTCTCCAGTGTTCAAACCTCATCTCATTCTGACACAAATGTAAGTGCCTCTAGTGGTGATGTGGAGGAACTTCATGACTCTGTCTGAAGCCAGTAGGGACCCTGTGGAGATGTTCACTGACCTCCAGCTGGAGCTGAAGGAGCTCCCTCTGTCTCTCTTTCTCCTGGTTGTTCAGCCTCTCCTTCATCTCCTCCAGGTCCAGATCCTTCATCTCCAGCAGCTTCTTGACTTCAGCATCTTTAGACTCGGCTGTCAGCAGTCAGCAGGACAGGTTTGGTCAGGATGAACACACGCTAATGTCATCAACAGGTGTGTGTTTCTGTATCTGTTTGGTGAGCAGGCCTGTGGGAGCTGGTAGCAGCGCTGCTGCCTAACAACAGAAGGAAGGAGCTACAGCAGCACAGCACCTTCACACACCTGAGGCGAAGCAGCCTGTCAATGTCCGGGCTGCTCGGGCTCCTTTTCTTGGACAGCAGTCAGTTAGCAGCAGGCTGTTAGCTAGGCTAAGAACCTCCCAGCACAGCGCTGACGGAGACGATGCCCAACATCTGTCTAGCTGCTGCTCCACGATGGCAGCTGACGTCCTGGCCCCTCTGATGCGCCTCCTGCGTCACCATCCATGTCCAACCCTGGACCATCCTGGGCTTCCGGCAGCAGAAGGGCAGCACATCTGTCTGCAAGGCTGCTTCTGCTGCCTACGACTGGAGACGGAGACGGAGCCAAACTCTGACTGGTGCTTGATGAGAGCCTTTTATTCACGCCTGACCCTGAACCAAACCTCCCTGGCAGCAGCCCTGCTTCTGCTGTCTGAGACGGAGCAGATGCCTCCAGCGGCTGAGACCCCTGACGCTGTACCGCCGTGAAAAAGGTGACAGAACGAGAAGAGCGAGTTCTTTGCATCCCTGATTTGACTGGACAGACGCTGAGCCTCAGCCCGGCCCTCCACATGCACACGCCAGTGGCTAACCAGCACGTCCATCATCCAGCTACGTGCTTACAAAGCCCAGACTGCTGCGCCTTCCTCACAGATGCAGTATGACCTCTGCCATGACCTCTGATTGTCTTTAGTATGTGTGTGTGTGTGTGTGTGTGTGAGAGAGAGAGAGAGTTGTGGTTGTTATGAACATGGAAACTTTCAGGACAGCTGCATGTTTTAATGCACCCTGATGTCCACTCCCACCTGCGTGTGTCATTTTTACCTCTTCTCTCACTCTGCTGCTTCAGGTCGGCCATGTCTGTCTTCAGTCGGCTATTTTCCACTAGAAAAGTGATAAAACCTTCAACTGCTTTTTCATTTAATTACACTTACAATCTAGCACACACAGCTGCTGGTTTTAGATTTCAAAATATGCAATAAAAGTAATCTTCAGACAAAGTGTTTGCAGAAATGCATCATTTCACTCTAAATTTTAAAATATATTTTACACTTCTACTCAAGACTTAATTCTGTTTAATTTTTTTTAACCTAACCCTATTTTATAAGATATTTCTCCAGCAAGCAATCATTTTAAAAATGTAAAAATTCCTTTTCCTCCTCGTGAAAAAGAGGAGTGTTTCCTTGCTACCTCTCAGGTGGCCCTGCTCCTGCAGAGACTGCTGCAGCCTGGTCACACTGACAAGAAGACCGTCTCTCTCTGCAATATGGAGGATCACATCATTCAAAAGTGACATTTACAGGAGTATTTTATGCTCTCTGCACCATACAAACTGATCAGATGAAATCGGGTCAAAGCAGAAATGTTCCTATATGAGATGTCTGTCGCTCTCTGGGAACAATGTAATTCCAGAAGGCCAACAGCAGGGGGCGCCACACAACCATTGACCGCACCAGGATGTTTATCGTTCAGAAACAAACACATTAAAAACATCTTTAAAAAACCTACCGTCAACAAGACTTTTCTCTCTGCTCGTATAGAATTTTAGCAGTTTGTTGGCGTCTTCCAGCCTGGATTCCAACATGTTGTTTTTCGCATTTATCTCTGTAATTTTCTGTTTCGTGAACAGAGGAAATACTCCAGATGTTTTTGCTAATAAAATTTCTAGAGTAATACAAACGCACACAATCGCCTTATCTGAGAGAGAAACTAAAGTTTTCAACTAAAACGCTACTTAGTGTTAAAACGTGATTTATACGTAGGGAAACTATTTTCTTTTTCGATAAAGGTTTGAATTTGCTAGCTAGCTAGAATACCTGTTCAAGGTGAAGAAACTTTTCCATAAACACGTCCACATTAACACAGTTGTGCTTCGCCATTTTGTCAGTGTTAAAAGGTAAATATTGATTTGAGGTTCGTAATTAGGTCACCACATTTACGAGGCTGAAGCCGAGCCAACAGCCTCGCGAGGCCAAAAACACCATTCAATCCAACTTTATTTAAAAAGCGCCCGTTACAACCCGGATGAGTGGAGTCTCTCCAGGAGCCCAGAGACTGAGCCGGACCAGGACCAGGACCAGGACCAGGACCAGGACCAGGACCAGGACCAGGCCCAGGCCCAGGCCGCTGATGGACAGGTGGAGGAAGGAAGAGGAGGAGGAGAAGGAGGGATGGAGCAGAAGATTTTATTCTGTCCTGCAACCATCTCAAAGTTAACTTCAATAATAAAAAAAAAGCAACAAGCAAGCGCAATTATGAAGTTATTCAACCATCAAACTCTTGTAGTTGTAGTTCAGCAGGTGTTTAAACACTGATACACTGAATTTCAGTACATTTAAAAACTTTCAATAACAATGAAACATAGAACCCTGCAGGTTATTGCTTGTACTTATAACTTTCACTTAGGCTACATATTTATTTCCTTTTGCTTGAATATGGATGGAAAGACGAGAGCAATAGATGTAAATGATTTGTAACATGAAAGAAAGGCGTCAACCCTGAGACCTGAGTGGAGGCTTCAGCTGCTGGCCTGGCAGCACCAGATGGTCTGAAGAAGGAAAACAACAGGAAATATCAAAGCAGTGGTGTCCTTCACAAGCTGCAGATCTACGCTGGCTTTGATGCAGCTCAGAGAATCACTGAGACGTACACATGGCACCAGGAGGGAAGTCCATTTTTCAAAAAGGGGTCATGACACTGTGGGCAGCACCTGCATGGAGACCTGAGAGCTGACAGCATCCAGCAGCTGGAGCTCAGCACAACCTTCCTCCACCTCATCAGGACTCTTTCAGAGGGAAAAAACTGAGCTACTGAGATCATTGACACTTGGAGGTGTTCAAGGCACCAAACAAGACTGTCTCCTGGACATTTGTGTCCACCTGGGAGGACGTCTGTCCCTCCCTGTGATCTATGGCGTGATGCTCCCCAGGAGGTCAGGCGTTAGGTAAGCAGTGGGGGTGGGCAGGTTCTTTGGGATCATCAGCTGTAGGCCCGGCGTGGCGCTTGGAGTCAGCACCAGGCTGTTCCGCCCACTGACGCCATCCACCAGGGTGTAGACGGGAGCAGCGGCGGCGGCGGTGGAGGATTCACGGTCATGTGAGCTGGATGGATGAGCAGCGTCAGCAGCTTCGCTGGCGTCTGGTGCGTGACCTTCAGGTGCCCCCTGACTGCCGGGACGCTTCACCGCGGAGGCGCGAGGGTCTCCACCCTCCGTGTCTGAGCGCAGCTCTTTGCTGCTGCCTTGCTCCAGCTCAGGGGACAGCAGCAGTTTGCCGCTGGAGCTCACCTCCCTCACCTGGGTGTAGGAGGCCTCTCTGGCCGCGGTGCCTCTGAGCAAACACGCTGTGGGCTGATCACTGGCTTGACTCGGGGTGGGTGGATGGACAGCGGAGGCCTCCGCTTCGCCGGCAGGATCAGGCTCGCAGCAGTCAGCTCCACCCGAGGGCGGGTCCCCGGAGCTGGCCGAGGCTGGAGAGCAGCTGGAGGACGGCGAGGCCTTCACCGGCCAGTCGGGGCTCAGGTCTGCCAGCCTGGTCGGTTCCTCAACGTCCAGGTGGATGAGCTCCACCCAGGGCTCACAGTCGGACGGCTCCGGCCTCAGATCAAGAGGGCTGCCGATGATGGAGGTCAGCTCCCCTTTCTGGAGACAGAAGAGCGGCCATGACTGTCTGGACCAGCGGGTCAACACCTCACGAGGGCGTTGAACCGATGCCCAGCAGGAACCTGCCCAGTCCGTCTGACAGATTCAACTGCAGCAGCACCACCACCTCCACCTGTGGGGGCAGCTTCAGCTGGTGTTCCCTACAGAACCGCCTCAGTTCAGAGACACTGGATCTGCCCCAAACATCTACACACACACACACACACACACACACACACACACACACACACACACACACACACACACACACACAGCCACTGTTCTTTAACACTTTGGTGACTGCATGTATTGTCCTGTCTCTCCTCTTCTCCTCTCCTCTCCTCTCTCCTCCTCTCCTCCCCTCCTCCTCTTCTCTTCTCCTCCTCTTCTCCTCTCTCCTCCTCCTCTCTCCTCCCCTCCTCTCCTCCTCTCCTCCCCTCCTCTCCTCCTCCCCTCTCCTCCTCCTCTCCTCTCCTCTCCTCCTCTCCTCTTCCTCTCCTCCTCTCTCCTCTCCTCCCCTCCTCTCCTCCCCTCCTCTCCTCTCCTCCTCTCTCCTCTCCTCTCCTCTCCTCTCCTCTCCTCCTGTCTTTAGGTTCAGAAGTTGGTACCTTCAGCAGTTCTGAGTCGATTCCTCTGATTTTGGGTCCAGGAACAGGAGGCAGCAGGAGGACCATCAACCTGGGAGAGGAGAACAAAGCAGAGGCGTTTCAGACCCTTCAGGACCGGGTCCATCAGGACCGGGTTCTTCAGGACTGGGTTCTTCAGGACTGGGTTCTTCAGGACTGGGTCAGCATTAGCAGCAGTGGTGGAGCCTCTGGGTCGTGACAGACCCTCGACAGGTTCTGGGTTCAGGGTTGGACTCACTGCAGCATTGTATCATGGAGGGCTTTGCTTTCGTGGACCTACTTTTCCTGCTGTGAGACGGCCACCAGCATGAGGACGGTGGCCCCGCACAGAGCTGCAAACACCAGCAGGGCCACGGCTGGAAAGGCCGACACTGAAAAGAGACGCACACATCAGCTGCTGCACAACCGCGTCTGACTGGCAGCTGCGGCCTGAGTCTCCACCTTTGGACGGGATGTGGACAAAGACAGAGTCACTAAAGTCTCCGAAGGCTTTCCCGGCGAGCATCCTGCAGCGGACCCGGACCTCATAATCCACATCTGTCTGGAGTCCGTACAGAGTCCGGTCGGTGCTGGTCACCAGCTCAGCCTGGTGAGGAGGAGACACGGCCTGAAACCAGCTGTCCAAGGGCTGCTGCTCCCTCTCCACCACAGGCTGGTACCCACCGCCTGCCACTGCTCCACCTCCACCTTCCGATACTGGACCTCGTACTGGAGCCGCAACCACCCCGTCTCCACGTCAGCTGACTCTGGCGGCTTCCAGCTCAGCATGATGTCAGAATAACTGCTGGTCACGCTCTGGTTGAGCAGAGTCCAGGACAGCTGCAGCGGAGGGTCCGGTTGGACTGCGCACAGACCACAGAGCAGGGGACGGTGTCTCTCCTGAAACACTCCAAACTACAACACTC
>BJFM01005668.1:0-10609 GCA_016586285.1 Arothron firmamentum
TTGAATATGCTTCTACTAACTAAGGGGGGGGGGGGGATCAAGTGGATGTTCAGGAGAATCTTTCAAGTACTGATTAATTATGGTGTTGGTGGATGTGTTGTGAATACTAATATGGGACTAACTGTGCATTCCCGGTGCTGTGGTGGTGAAGCAGTCAAAGCCTTCTCCCTCTTCACGCCCAGTAGACGGTGGTCCTGGGGTCCAAGCTATGCTGAAAAGCGACGGGACATCAGCCCGAAGACCAATCCCCCAACTGCTCCTGCGCCCCAGCTGTCAGAGACACGCAGAGCCGCGACAGAATGACAAGTGCCCTCAGCGAGAGGCCATCCCGCAGGCTCCAGCGGGAGCCGAGACGCCGGCACGACACGCCGCCGAGGTTAGGGGACCGTGGTCACCGCCTGCACCACAGGAGGAGATCGGACATTTGACAAATTTAAATTTGACTAAAGGAACCTACCTGAACAAATCCAATTAATGTACACTGATGACTGGATGCTAATGCAGTTATAACCCGTCTGTTATAATGCATTTGCAGTGTTGTTACATGCTGACTGCATATATGTGCTTATGTCATGTGATCTGTATAATTAAAGCATTATTCTCTGCAGTCCCCTGACATATAAGCCTGAAATTCAATAATGTCGTAGAATAATAGACTGGCCTGCTACTGCACTGAAGCTTGCTACAAATGTGAAGGAGATGTGCAAAAAAAAAGTAACGTACTTTCATTTTGTATTTTTCAATTTACTTTTACCGTTCACGTCACTGACATAATTGCTTAGATGACACAAATGGTTTGCTATGAACACAAGGATCAAGAATCGAGCTAGTACAACTGCTAACCCTCAGAGGTCAGTAGGTCAATAAGGTATGTCTCTCAATGAGAGCTCGCGTGAAAGAAGGATATGTAAACTTGATTTTACCCTGATAAAAAGCTGCTAACTGATCTAGTATCGCTACATGCTGAACACAGCATCTTTCTAATGAGCAAAATAGTCAACTCTTGCTTGATAAACTTGCAAAGTGAATGCAAAAGCTCCAGGGCAATAAACACACAGGGAGGGAAATGCAAATAAAGTACTTTTTAGCATTTTTGTTTACTCTGACTGCTTCTCGGTGGCCATGTTGGAAAAAGGGGGTATGCAAATTCCTGGTCTTGTTATTATGGTCTATCACATTAAAAGCCAGCATAATGCGTACAAAGAACAGACAGTTTAGAGGATGGTGTAAGTTTTTAAGCTTTATCAGTGCATTGATGCTGCATTGAGGATGGTTCCTCCTTGTAAGCCTGGTCCTGCTCAAGGTTTCTTCCTGTTAAGAGGGAGTTTTTCCTGCTACTGTGCTGACCTGGGGGTTCAGGCTCTGGCTTTCTGCCTCTATAAAGCACCTAGAGACGATTGTGATTGTTTAAGGGGCTAGATACATAAACCAAATTGAAAATTGAATCGAAGCGTACGACATAGTCGTTGTAGTATTAGTTGATTTGTACTTAACAATAAGAGCAGAACCTTGTCTTTTTCCCCCACCAGAACAGACTATATAAAGTTCAGGAGCGAGTCTATCAAACTGAACGGACCTGAGCGGCTCCGCTCTAACACCGTCTCTGTAGGCCAATAACACAGATTGTCTGTCTGAGTCTATCGACGTCTCGGCTTTGTCTTTCTCTTTGTGTACCGCTTTCGTCGTTATCTGATCCACTCTTGTTCCCTATAGGAGGAGTACTGCAGCCATCCATCTTTGTGGCTCTCTGTATCTACCTTTATCTCTCTTTTTCTCTCTGTCTTTGTGTCTCAAGAGCTATCATTCCCAGGCCTGCCTCCTTCAGAAACCATATCATCACGATATCTGCTCCTGAATTACGCCAGAGCTAGCATCCCTGAAAATACTTTCGAAAGTTTGTAGTGGAAAACGCATTGGAAAACACAAAGGAAAAGAGAGAATTAGGTTTAGAGTGGTAGAGGAGATGCCATCTGCAGGAAAAGATGCCAAGGAGATAATTAATGTTGTAGAGGAGGACCAAGAGGCTTTTATTGTTCTAAATTTTTCATCTTCAACGTTCAGATGAAGAAAATCCTTCAAATTACTATAAAAGACTGAAAGGAATGCAAAAGACTGATAAATGACTATCACACACTCTTTCCATCCTGGCGTCTTCTGACTGGGTGTAATGATGCAGGAGATAATGGCGTCAGAAGCCGGGGCTCCATATCTCACTCCTGACGTACATGAACCAGCTGTAGCGGGTTGCTAGCAGCAACCGCGGATGAAAGGTAGTGACGCTCTTGTCACTGTGGCAAATCACCGCGTTTATTTCAGACCGAACGAGGTCTATATATGTAACCCGGCCTAGCAAGCGTTTGGCAATGGATCTACAGTGCAGATGCAGCCCTGAAATCTGGGCGCTCGTGCAAATATCTGCATCTACGCACATAAGCCTATAGATGGCTCAATCCTGTGTGTTTCACCTTTTGGATTCAGGCTGCAAGTTCCAGCCGTCGCAGTGGTCAGACCGTGCCATATGGTCCAGGCAGCCGAGGAAGACCTAATTCATTCCTGGACTCACACGAAGGCCGACGGTAAATGTGTTGACCCAATATGTTTTCGCCGTTGACTTCTGCGGTTTTAGGGTCACCGTGGATGCCGGCTGCGTTGGAGTGCCTCTGTAACAAGTGTCAGTCAAGAACAGTCACAGAAATGTGGCTGAGGATACAGTAGAAACGTCGTCAGCGTTTGCTGAGCGATGAGCACCAGCACGCGTGACTGTTTGGAGTGAAAGCCCCCCTCAGGCTTTAACATGTGAAAACCATCTTGCAGCACCTTTTAGACATGTGATGAAAACTGGCTGTTGCAGCCTGGAGGTTATTTTATCTTGGGGCGGTTTACACACTACAAGATTGAAGCCAGAAGTGTCTGTGAACAGAACACGAAGCGTGGCAGGGAGGAGACGATAAGCAGCTCAGCTGCAGACTCATCCGTCAATCGTCAGGAGGCCCCAGGGGGGATATTACAATGATGCACTGAGTTAAGGCAGAGCTGGATCACATGACTCTGCGGATGGCTCTTCTATTGTTCAGGTCGTGCAGGACCAGAGTAAGAGCCCCGCTGGTCTTTTCACCCTCACCGCCAGCTCTCCGTGTCCCGTTCCTGCATGATTCTCAAAGAAAATCCAATCAAGGACATGTGTCAGGTTCAGGCTGTGTGAAACGAAAAGGAGGACGAGGTGAGTTCATCGTTTCGTGCGTGTAGGAGATTTCTGGCCAGCACCGACCTCCGTCGGAGCCAGATCGCTGAGGGAGTTCAGGCAAGGGTGCAGCTGACATTTCTTTTCCTCCAACTGACAGGAGAGAAACTTGATAACAAATTTCCTTCTAATGTGCTCAAAGTCCTGGAGCTGATCAGGCTGATCTTAAATATGTGAGCGTGTCGGATTATTACCACTGCGGAGTAAAATTTGATGTTTAAAAGATAATTTTAAAGATTGAAGTTAATTAGTGGAAACCACAATCAGCCTCGTCTTATTTGTTTTTTATCATAACTGTAATTACAGCCCTGTGATCGATCGATCGATCTTTGGATAAAACAACCCCGGCCACTCTCATGAAGTGCCCCACCCGCCCAGCCACCCACCCAGAGGCCTTTTCAGAGTAGTCCAACACTTGCAATAAAATTGTTGCTGCGCAGTTTGTTGATGTTGTTTGCACCGTTTCCGCCTGAAGAACACAGAAAACAAAGCGGTTCTCATAAAAACCAAGTTATTCTGACCTCGGCGTGGGTGGACCTGCAAGATCTCACCGACGGAAAGGCTTCCGGGGACGTTGGGAGCGACCAGAGGACCTCGCACACGGCGTTTTCAGCGCAGCAGCTCCAGGTCATCAGCGGATGGCTCGCATCATCCCGGACACCTCAGCTTTTTTTAATGAAATCACGGAGCGTTTCACCGACGAGCGCCGCATTTAGCCGTGCACGCTGAGGCTACACAGACGCTGTGGGTTAAAACAAACCCTGGCTTGATGGAAAGGGCCATGCAGACAATGCGGTGGAAGCCTGGACTCCTCTCTCCAGCCGGCTCCTCCTGGAGGGGGGGGATTCCAGACAGCGGGGATAAGTGCAGGGTCACACCCACGCCGCATAAAACACACCGAGGGCAGGTCTTTTCATTAAGAAGGGAGAGGAAGACGAACGACAAGAGCCCACCTTTCCACCACCGATAGATGAACGATGGAGACACAGAGGGATGAGGTGGGGGATATTTCTCATGTCAGGCATGAGCGCAAAAAAAACAAACAAGTGAAAACAGAAGATGGATATTCTGCAGCCGTAATGCGGAACACGTGCAAGTGGGATGCGGCTGTTAGAAGCGCATTACTCCAAAAATGCAGCTCTTCCCATTGTCAAGCCGGCCTCAAGCGACTCAGAAACGGGGCGTTAAAAAAGCATCCATGCGTATGGCAAGAATTCGAAGGAGTGGCCCTCATAAGCTAATCTAATCCCCTAAAAGCAGAAACAAAACATCTGCGAGGATTCAAAATCCAAATGGTTGTTGTTTTTTTTCTCGCAAAGCAGCTCTATACACATAGTTTGTAGGTGAGGAGATAGAGAAGGAGAGGGGTGCAGCAAAGGGGGGGGGGGGCAGTGGGATGAAAACTGTAAAGGCTAGAGTTCAGGGTGGAGATGTTTGGAATAATCAGCGCTCCTTCTTTACTTTGGACGGTGGAGTGATCGAGGATGTGAGGCCTCTGGCAATTAAAGGGCTGCGTGGCTTTCACGAGGGGAGGCTTTGATGCTTTGATACTGGGAGCGCTGTGGTTTCGATGGGGTAGCGTGACGTGATGGTGGGCAGCGTCTGATGAGTCAGGTGACCAGAATTTGGCACAAAACTATCGGCTCACAGTTCTGCCTTTGATCAGTATTGTTATTGACCATTGCTGTCCGTCTCATCATGACCTCCAGCTGAAGAGCGCACAACTTTTGGCATGTTTTTGGTCGAACGAGCCTTTAAAACAAACATCCTTCCAACAATTAAAGGACTGGACACGACGGAGTGAACCTGCTGGAAGGGTGGAAAGGTCAGAGTGGGCCCCTCAAAGTCCAGACCTTATCCCCATGGAGCAAATTTGAGGCAAGCTGGAAAATAAGTGAGACAGATCTTTTTCTATATCCAAAGCTAAACGAGAGAACATTAGTCTTGAAGCTCTGAGGAAATATATTGAGAGTGTGTTCACAGTGTCTGCCCAGCAACCATCGTCAACGGCAGCAAAATGTATCAGAACACCTTTCTCAGGTGTTCTGATACATTTTGCTGTATTTTAATTTTGTTTCTTGAGCATTACACTGACTGGATTGCTCTAAACATGCACACAAAATTCAAATCTAAGGGTGTGTGTATGGGTGTGTGTGTGTGTGTGTGTGTCTGTGGGGCCCGGGAGGTCCGCAGGTCTCGATGTTTATCTGCCTGTGTCATCATCCTCCGCCTCAGCATGTAGGGGAACTCCAGCCTCAACAGCAAAATAACGGATCTGCCAAAAACCATCACAGCTCCTACGCGCATGAGCACCTCAGGGGAGCCTTTAGAGGCAGCGCAGCCCTGACTCACGGCCGCGCGCTGCAGCTGGGGTGGAGCCCGGCTCTGCTGTGCAGGTGCAGAGCTGCGCACGGCCTGGACACATCCTCTCGGAGTCTTATAATTACACACGCTGACGTGTGCTACCTTTAAGTGGTTTTCCATCTGCAGCCGTTCATTGCTCGTTAAGTTGGCAACGTGGTGGTGGTGGTGGTGGTGGTGGGGGTGCAGGCTAGTGCTGATGACGATAACGGCCCGCATGCTTGTTCCTTTTTCTCTCGTTTGGCTAGATGGACCCTGAGGGCCCTGAGGTGAAGTGAGATCCCGGATGAGAATTAGCTTGATGCGGGCGATGAAGAGCGCAGCAGAAGGTCTGCGTCCTGACTCCGCCTCCTTTCACGATGAAGGGGTGCGGCCTGTTGGAGCGTCCCGACGGAGGTAGCCTTTCATTCTTGGCAGGCAGCAGATTTGTGCGTGCCTGTGCGGGATGTTTGTGTTTGTTAGAAAGAGAAAGTGTATCTGCACCGAGAGGCAGCCAAGTTGCTACTCTGAATGAATTGGAGTGGATATTAAATCCATGAAGGGAAACCACTTGATAATGAGTTTGCATCTCTCTCTCTCTCTCTCTCTCTCTCTCTGTTTAACGTAGTTGCTGTGTGTCTCTTCACACCTGTGCACTCCGCCGTTTATTCAGCCCCTTATTTATCTGCAGCATTAATCAACAGTGGGTGTGTTGCCATGGCAGCCAGGCGGTAGTCGGCTGATGGTTGTGGTAGCAAGGTTGTGCCAAAGCTGTTTCATTAACCTCTGAAGGACCTGGTACTCATTCTAGCAGCAGCAGCAGCATGAATATGGATGCGCGGTTGTGAGGAAGGGAGATGAGCAGGTATTAAAGGGTCTGGAGTTGCCGCTCGGAGCTTCGCTTCTCCTCTTTTCTCCTCTTTGGTTTTCGCCTGGCTGGGCTTAAAGATGACACCGCCAGCCTAATGACGGCCGCTGTCGCCAAACGTTTAGTCATGGAAGAACGTTTGGTCTCCGAAAATAGAAAATTATGGCCTAAAGCTATTCTAGTTCCTCTTTGCAAATTGATTTAACCTCACTGATCTTTTTTTTTTTTTCTTCGTCGCTTCACTTCCATCAGGACTGTGGATGGCGTAACTCCGTCACTCAAGCACGAGCGACATGCCGGACAGTTTGCTTTCGCGTTTGGACTTGTGTTTTTATTTGGGGGTGAACTTGGTGAGCGGGAAGCAGAAAATAACATTAAAACTCAATTAGAAGCTAAATTGTCAGCAACCAGGTCCTTTGAGGGAAACTGACGTAACCTGGCAACAGCAGCTTCTGCCCATGGCAACACACCGTCGTGCAACACTTGAATGAAAAAGACTAAACAACAACACCAACAAAATGACTGAGTGTGTTTTCTACATGTGTTACTGTAAAATGATCATCCCAACAGGTGCATAGCTTTCTGCTCAACGTTTTCCCTGTAATTAAAATACACTCATTCAGTCACTAATTAAAGGCCCTTCTCGCTGTCAAAGAACAGATTAAGCGATAAACGGACAGATGTGAAAGCATGAAAATAGGAGGGGCCACGCCACACTCGTCCTCTTGGCAGAGTTCTCTCCATGAATGCTTTCGATTCTCCCGTCTGGAAAGAACATCGCCAGGAACGGACGCGAAAAGGCAGCATTGGCGGCCTCGGGGCAGCAACCAGAAGGGTCCCCTTGCGTGCCCGGGATCATGGCTGCCTCGGCTCCGCTCAGCTGGTTGAAAAAAGGCAGCGTTCCCCAAGACGCCCCGGCATTGCGGCGGAGCTCCGCAGCCGCTGGAAAGCCAATTGTGCCACGTGATTTCTTGGGAAGAAATTCACGAAATGGGCAATTCGGCCGGAATCTAATAAACTGCGAAAGAGGAGCGGAGAAGAGAGAGAGAATGGATGGACGAGGGCCTGTGAGGAGGGAGGTTTGGGAATGTAAGGAGAAGAAGAAAACGGATGATTCATATGATTGTGGCCTGTGGGGAGCACCCACATCTGCACAGATCCAAATAATTTTTTTTTTTTTTTTTTTAAAAAGCCCACTTGCATGAATAAACTGTGGTTTTTATTAATGGGATCAAGGCCTCGCAGAAGAATTCAGGTCATCCAGCAGGCAGGAGAGCTTCACCGTCACGTAGGCACCCTGAACGCCTCCGAGCGCAGGCCAGCGTCCGGCCGTGGCGCTCCGACGGCCCGGGCCGCGGATGCAGGTCTGGACTCTTTCACGTGAGTAACTGAAGGAAGTCATTCGTGAGGCAGCCAAGACGACACCCTCCCTCCATCCCTCCATCCCTCCCCTATTCCTGCCGTGCACGCCCTCCCTCTCTCTCTCCACACGTGCAGGGTTTGATGAGCATCTTCATTCATGCGACAGTCGGAAGGAACACTCAAAAAAAAAAAGAGGTAACTAAATGTCGCGGAGTGGCAGAAACGTGGAACGAGGAGGTTACCTGGCCGTCAGCTGCTTCTGTGACAGCGAAAGGCGGAGAATAAAGAGGAGCAGCATCAGGATTCCCAGAGTCGGAGCTGCGGGGCAGCACAGAGGAACAAAGGAGGCAGGTGGGCGCCAACGTTTTGCCCAGCGTCGGGCAAAAATGTGCAATTGCAAATAGACCGCAGGAGAGGCAAGAAAGGCACAGTTTCCATAGTAACCGCTCTCAGCCTAAGTGGTTGTCTTCACTCGCGCTCAATTTTCGGAGGATCTGCTCTCTTTCCCTCCAGATCCATTCTTTTCCCAACTGGTTTGTTTATTTTTTAATGCAGGGAAATGAAGATGGATTCAATAAAAACCTCCATGAGAGGAAGAGAAGCTGTCCCGTGTTTAGAACAGTCATCAATAATCACAACGTACTGAAAGAATCAAGATCCAGAAACAAAGTTGGATTTTTTTTTTGTTTTTTTTTAAGAGTCTGTGACACAAATATTGAGGCAACTAAATCCAGACGTGCTGTGGTGCCACCACACCTGCCCTATATTTTCATATTTAATCTGCTGAACAGGAGGATTTCTTGGCCCAGCGCGCTGCGTAATCTCGTCGGGGGGGGGGGGCAGATGGCGCACCGACAGCGTCGATCAGATCGTCTGAACTTGCGACACCGGAGGAGAAAGAGTTCTTTGAGGCCGGCCGGGCTCGTTCGGGCCTCCCAACTTTGTTTCCCGGGCTGCGGGCTGACCTAAATGAGGTTCACCGCCTGGGTTGGCACCAAACGCAAATGAAAACAAGGATTAGCTCCAAATATCGCCTCTTCATTTTCTCCGTAATCACCTCTCTTTTGCACACTTTTAACCGGCTGTGAGGCCCACTGGCGCTAGCCTGCATGCTGTTATCCCCGCTATAAAAAAAATCAATCTTAAATATGACGCACTAAAATAATCAGCTCAGACTGACACACGATTCCAGTTTGCCTGTGCAGGCCGCCAGCGACGCTTCCTGTCTGCAGCGCACGCGAAGGCTCAAGTCCCGTCACAGCTCACTGGCACCAGAATCACCCAGGCTAACCAGAGAAACTTTTAAGGGTTGAACGGAGTCTGGACCCACAAGCGGAGACAGGAGTCAGTGTCTTTATTATCCAAAGCAAACTGAAACTCGCTGGCAGGGCCAGGAAACAGGCCGGCAAAAAGGACGAACTAAAAGCACAAGACTCCCAAGGTTGAACTGGCCAAGAACAAACTAAAGCGCTAGATTAACTGGGTTAAAACACAAACCGAAACCAAAATCCACAAAGAGAAAAGCCACAAGGACACAAAAACACTCCATCAGGGAAACTCACGAGGAGGCACAAAGAAACCAGCTAGAAAACTGCCGTTCTAGCAGCGGGAGCCTGAGGGCCCCAGCCTCAAATAATGAGGCTGAATGAAGTGAGTTCAGGTGTGCACACTTGGTCCCAACACAAGAAGCAAAGCGAACAGCAAACACAGGAAAGGGAACTAAAAGCACACAAAAATAAAAGCATGTTAGAGAAATGCACTATTCTGGGGCATCACGGCTTCCTGAAAGGACTCTGCGTCTTCTTCCTGTTCCTGACACGGTGGGTAAGCTCCAGCTGCAGGGTCGGGAACTGGGGCAGGGCTGCAATAGCGCAGTGCTCTGGTTTTCTATCTAAAAACGGTAAAATCGAGCTCTGAATCGTACGACAACGTCCGCTTCTGCGAGGTCCAGACGGGCCCATTTGCGCGGCGGCGGACGTCCCGCCGGCCCCGCCGCTCTCAGGGCCCGAGGCCGTCTCGCCTTCAATTAGCGGACGCCAGATGAGACGGGCAAGTGTGTGGTCCCACCGCTCAGGCCAGGCAGGGAGACAAAGACGGAGAGATGAATGGGCCCATTGGCGTCCCGGAGAAGGCCGAGAATAAATGGACCAATAAATGAGTGGGGCGGCAGTGAAAAGAGGAGGAGGTGAAGGAGAGGGGGACAGAGGGGGAGACGAGCTTCACTCGTGGCTGTTGAGAGATTCGGGGATAAAAAAAAAAGATACATCTGAAAAGAGTTGATGCCTGTATGTGTCTAATTGGTTTATCCTGGTACAAATGGCTTTGAACGGTTCAAAAACACCTTTAATCAGGGGCCAAAGGTCATATGCTCTCACATCTGAGGGACGTTTACTTCTCAAAAGCTCGATTATCACCTGGAACCACGGACAACGACTCTCAGTATGAATAGAAGTTCTAAAGACAAGAGACGACGGCTCACTTGAGCGCACGTCCTTCAAAAGAATCTGACGTTTACGCCGAAAACAACAGAAAGAATCTTAAATTAAAACAAATACGATGGAAAAAAGGTACAGAATTCTGTTGCTGCCCCTCCTGATTCCCAGTTCTAGATTAGGGGGTTCGCTTCCTACAGGAAAGGGAAGAAAAGGTTCCTACAAGTGCAGCCGGGTCAGTCGGTGCTGCTGCTGAGCTGACTGATGCTCCCACCACTCACAAAGACGAACTCCTTCAGCTAATCTACTCCACTCTTTTGGAAGGTGGGGCAGAATGGTGCGAAGGCCCCGGCAGCAGCGGCCATC